>NQII01000537.1:17463-89381 GCA_002778355.1 Clitarchus hookeri | reverse complement strand
CCCGCTCATCGGGAACGCGACACACATTGACTGTTCACGGCAAACTGAGCACTTTTTTAGAAATACCTGCCCAATATCCAAAAGTTGCTTTCTGTTAATTGAGCATTTTGAAATCCGCCTGTGAAAAACGTATCGCTGCCCTTACCTGCACATATTTTAAGCGCCACGTCGATCGGCATGCGCGCAGTGAAGTTGGTAGCGATGGAGGGAAATTACTTACTTATCTTAACGTTGGATTAAACGTGTTATGTAAACATTTGTGAATTCTGAAATCAGTTATTTTGTTTTCTGTTTTTTTTTTTCAACGCATACAGTATAAGTGTAATAATTAGAAAATTGTTAAAATATTTTATTTTCTGACAAGTTCACAGTTTACTTGATCAAAGCATCAATTAAGTGATCATGCCTACGGCAATGTTAATTTGACGTATGGCGGAAGGATACAGAGTTTACGTACAAGTAGGTCCTTGAGCAAGGCTTTCAAAAGTGCTCACTTAATCGTTAACAGTCTTATGACAAAAGTTAACAAGAATTTGCAAGCTGCCATGGCCTGTATAGTCTATTCGCACTTTTTTAATCAAACCTTTGAAAAATCACTCCATTCATGAGGTATTTGGTTGTTTTCTAAATATGTCACATAATGACAAGAGTGTTATACTTCTGTCAACATAAATATCTCTTACTTTTGTTAAAATGGACATCTATTTATGGATTATAATAAACCATTTATAATTCATATGCATTTAAACAGAGAAAAACTAGGCATGTTGGCAATGACAAGTAATAAATAGTTCTTATTTAAAATATTATTACACCGAGTGCACACGAATGATGTGCGTTGTCCCTTTGGTGTAGTTTTCTAGACTGTATTCAAGCTTTGTTTGCATAGGGCGGAGGAATATCCTGGAAGCATAACTTTAGCAGGGTTTCAGAATAGTTGGAAGTAACCGTGGATGTACTACATAAAATCAGCATGTGTGGATACTGGATGTGTGTGAGGGTATGTGCCGTAGGGAAGCCGCTGCGGTGCCCAACCCCTACCTGGCGTTCCTGAAGAAGCCTAGGCACCGTGCTGCAGTCTGGAGACCTCTCTTGCCCACCATCATCGGGCCGGGAGCCGCTGGCCTCATACATCACCCTGACAGCACCCTGGCTCAGAAGGCTGACGCTGTCACTGAAGCCGTGAGTATCCGTCGCCCAATATACGAGCACTAGTTATCTAGTGACTCGAGGACCGATAAAAAGCACGCGGTCCCGTAGCTTTCAACTTTTCGGTACATAAACGTGTTACGTAAAACACGCGGTCTTTAACTAAATGTTAGATCTCGCTTCTTACGCAGATGTATCTTTTTCTCCTTGTCGCAAAATTTACTTCATGGTGACTGACAACGGTTGCCCAATTCAGAAATTTCAGGTTTTATGAATTGTTAGATATTCTGCCCATAACGTTTGATGTCTGTTATTTAGTAGTTTTAGAAAGGTGAAAAGTATTGTACCTTATTCCTGCCTTCAGGAATGGAATGAGATGATACTGGTGCTAACTGGAGCCAGCTGTTCAGGCCAATCTGAAAGATTGTTGATGTAGCATGATAAGGCATGGAGCAGTGGTGTAATGAGGAGAGTAAATGGATGGGAAATACCTCGAAGAGACTCTCACACGACGGTAATGCCCACTGCATTCCCCTTGTGAGAATTCCCATTAAGAAATCTGCTGCTCGCCACTGCCATCAATAGATCTCGAAAATATATTAATATTATTTTATATTACACAACGAGGCGTGGCTATTAAGCAACGGGTCTGGACACCACTGGGTGGAAGTGAAATTGATAGTCATCAGTATTTCAGGAGTAAACAATCCTCGGTCCGTCAAAGCAGTTTAGTTTGTCTCTGAACTTTGGTGAAAGATCAAGTTGTAGTTGGCCAGGATCATGGTCAGTGGTAAAATCTATCAGCGCATGGACCTTGAATTCCTTTTTTGATTAAGGTTCTTGCTGAGCTGAGAGAGTGAGTGCGGAAGAAAATGCTGCATCTTTTGATAAAGAACTCGTGAATTCTGCATCAGGACAATGCGCCAGCTATCAACACCATTCCTGCAAAGAAGTATTTCGCAGACAATCGCATCCCTGTGCTCAAGCACGCCCCGTCCCCCCTCCCTCCTCCTGATATGCATTGCCCATTGTGACGTCTGTCTTTTTATCGAAATTGAAAGAGTACGGAAATAGGCCTATACATTTTTTTGTCTGTTCATGAGGAATGAAAACGGCAGACCTATTGATGAGCTGTAGCACTGCTTTGAACATTGGAAGACATGATCTTAGTTGCTAATAATTAATAGGAAATTCTGCTGTAGAGCGGTAACTTATTCTTCAGTACAGGAGATGGAATGAACAGGATGGTCAGGTGGAGATGAAGATGAAACGAAATTCAACATCAGGGAAACGGGAGCACCCCGATAAATGCCATATTTCTCACGATTAAGGGACACCCATATTTCTTACGACTCAGGACTAATAACCACACTTCGTATGTTATTTGCGACATAATTATATATGAAAAATTTCACACGTGAAATAAGAGTCTTATAGGCCGAGCGGTTATGAGCTGACCTCTCACAGGGGCGATCCAGGTCCGGTTACCAGCTTTTAGTATGTGTGGGAAACGGGGCGGATGTTTCAGTTAGGCTTTCTGTGAGTTCTTCCGTTTCCCTGATGTTTCATTTTGTCGCATCTTCATCTCCACCTGACCAACATGTTAATTCAACAGGCTGTACTGAATTATCAGCCAGAGCCTTACAGCGGAACGTCCTATTAATTTTTAAAATGAAATCATATGTCAGTTAAGAGTATCCAGGGGTGGTGGGCGAGACCTGTAGGTATGTATGTATGTATGCATGCATGTACGTATGTATGTACTGTTTTGGTTTTATGGCTTGTGTTGTGTTTTCTAGGTTGAAGGCCGCTTCTTACTGGTATATTAACGTTTTGATACACAAGGCTAGGAAAGGCTTGTATTGGTATTTCGTAATCCGTATTTTCCCTATACTCAACCTGTGTATGTATTGTATTAGTTCTAAAACTGTAATGTTTGAATATATTGTCTGGTGTGTGGCTTCTGTAGCTGTTCAGCACTACTACTCCCGCGTTCTGTGACCGTAATATTTTCAAGGCAATTTTGGTGGTTTGATGGTACAGGGTTCGCTGATATGTGGTCACAAATAATCGTCTTAGGGCTGTGTGCTTGTTAGGCGTGTTGTCCATTTAACTGGTACATAATGGGCTGTATGTGAAGGTATATCACTTTGTTACGAATTATAGCTGTGAGTCCCTCCTAGCGAAAACTATATATGTTGACTAAAACACTATATAAGAATTGGTAACATGCGAATCACACAGAATGAAAAGCAGTAAACATACCCATGCAACTAAAACATTATACAAATATGGGTAGCATACAAAGAACACAGATAGAAAATTAGTAATATTATTCAAAGGTGGCAGAGGCGTAAATGATACATAAAATTAGTTGTTAAGTAAGGAAATATTACCGTTATGGAGTTATGCTGAGCTGAGTTGATTACATATTAATAAGTCGGACTGGTAACTAAATTTATCCTTTATGCTAAGTGTGGGTGGGTGGGGTATAAAATGTGGGGTAGTTGGTAGAGTAATTCACTCAGTAGAGGTGGTGAGCGTTAGCTGCCTCCACCAGGTGTTATAGTTTTAATATTTTATACTAGTGTCTAAGGACTATGGAGGGTTTATACTATTATGAGAAAAGGACTAAAGTTAATTATAAAGAAAGAATACATATTTTATACAGCTATTAGAAGTTACAGTAAATATAAGCTATTGGCGAGGGAGGTCCTAATCCATTACAATATACACTGGAGAGCCAAAAAAAACTGGTATAGGCGTGCGTATGCAAATAACAGAGGTATGGAACCAATCAGAGTAACGCGATGCAGTCGGCAGAGCCTATATAAGACAACAAGCGTCTGGCAAAGTTGCTAGATAGGTTACTGCTGCTACAATGGCAGGTTATCAAGATTTAAGTGAGTTTGAACGTGGTATTATAGTCGGCGCACGAGATATGGGACATAGCATCTCCGAGGTAGCGACACAATTTGGATTTTCGGGTACGACCATTTCACGAGTATACCGTGAATATCGGGAATCCGGTAAAACATCAAATTTTCGACATCGTTTATATGTATATTGGTATGTACGTACGCATGTATTTATGTACGTATGTAGGTATGTACATATTTATGTACGTACAAACGTATATATGTACGTATGTAGGTATGTACNTGTATATTGGTATGTACGTACGCATGTATTTATGTACGTATGTAGGTATGTACATATTTATGTACGTACAAACGTATGTATGTACGTATGTAGNAACGTATATATGTACGTATGTAGGTATGTACGTATGTAGGTATGTACGTATGTATGTACGTATATATGTATGTATTTAGGTATGTACGTAAGTATATAGGTATGTATGTACGCATGTATGTATGTATTTAGGTATGTACGTACGTATATAGGTATGTACATACGCATGTTTGTGCGTATATGCGTATGATGTGTGTCGGTGGTCGGCAGATCACTCGGCAGTTCTGCGAGTGGGCCCGAACACTGGGCNTGCGTATATGCGTATGATGTGTGTCGGTGGTCGGCAGATCACTCGGCAGTTCTGCGAGTGGGCCCGAACACTGGGCGACGACGGCGACCAAGGTGGAGTGACAGAGAAGCAGCTGGCACAGTTGTTCGAGGTGGGCTTCAACGACCCAGTGGCGCGAGCCATCAAGGTCAACGTCCGGCACCTCCCAGTCGTGCCCGACGACGTCGCCCGGGCTCTCAACGTGCCGCAGGTCGGAACCAACATGCTAATAGACTAAAAGGCTGCGCACACGGTTGTTTATATTCTTCCCGGTATCGGCACGTTCGTGCTAGTGAGTGAGTGAAGAGATTTGGGTGTCTCGAGGTCTTGAGAGCCTATGAGGGTGCAGCGAGGAGAGTATGGAGCAGCACCAGAAGGAATAAGGGGGGAGGGGGCAAACGGGTGAGCCCCGAGAAAACCCGCCGGCCAGCGACATCGTCCGCCACTGTTCCCACATGCGAAAATCCGGGAACGACCCTGCCGGGAATCGAACCCGGTTCCCCTATGTGGAAGGCGAGTAGTCTGACAACCACACGATCGCTGCCCCAAAATTCAACGGAGATGGCGTGACAACGTGGGGGTGTTTTTAATGAAAGATAATTCGTCCTCTCGTAATACTACGGGGTCAGTCAAAGGCGGAAGGCTATGAGGATATTTTGACCCGCTGTGTATTGTCTATAGTAGAAGATCAGTTTGAAGATGATAATTGCGTATTTTCAGCATGACAGTGCTTCCTGCTATAAAGCACGGTCTCTTCCTGAGTGTTTTGTGGGCAACATGGTTCCGGAAATGGACTGGCCAGCCCAGAGTCCCGATCTGAATCTCATTGAACATCTCTGTGATGAACTGTAACGGCGACTGCGCACCAGACCTTAACGACCCACATCACTTACTACACTTGCTACAGCGCTGCAGGAAGAATTGTCTGCCATTCCCCCGGAGACGTCCGACACCTCGTTCACGCTAGGTTAGAGCTGTAATAAAGGCCCCGTACTAATATCAACTACTGGGCAGTANTAGGTTAGAGCTGTAATAAGGGCCCCGTACTAATATCAACTACTGGGCAGTATATCCAATGGACTTATCCCCCTTAAAGACAACTGTACTTTCTATTTATTTAAAAGTTTTATGTGCACACAAACTGGCATACGCTTTGGTATGGTAATTGAAAAAGTATATACNTATATCCAATGGACTTATCCCCCTTAAAGACAACTGTACTTTCTATTTATTTAAAAGTTTTATGTGCACACAAACTGTCATACGCTTTGGTATGGTAATTGAAAAAGTATATACAGTAATTATAAANTGAAAAAGTATATACAGTAGATGCAGAATTTGTAAATGTAGGAATGGTAATTGGAAACGTATACATAGTAATTTTAAAAATAGACCTGGTTATTTGAATGTATACATTGTAATTTGAAACGTTTACTTGGTCATTTTACAAGTAGACACTGTAATTTGAAAAGTAGACACAGTAGTTCGAAAAGAAGAAACATTAATTTTNACTTGGTCATTTTACAAGTAGACACTGTAATTTGAAAAGTAGACACAGTAGTTCGAAAAGAAGAAACATTAATTTTAAAAAAATATGCAGTAATGTCAAAATTAAACATAGCAATTATACTAATTATCACTGTAATTTGAAAAATAGACATGATAACTTAAAAAGTAGAAGCTGTTATTTTAAAANGGCAATTATACTAATTATCACTGTAATTTGAAAAATAGACATGATAACTTAAAAAGTAGAAGCTGTTATTTTAAAAAGGAGACATAATAATTTGAAAATAAGGTGGGGTAAATTAAAAAGTATACTTGGTAATTATACACACAGACGATGTAATTTAAGAGGTAGACACAGTAATTTGAAAAGTATATACGGAATTTGAAAACTAAAGCTACTCAAGGTAAACGAGCACTTTTGAAAGCGCTTCTTAAGATCTACTTGTATGCACGTCGAGTATTATTCCACCATACGAAAAATCAACATTGGCATTGGCCTCAGCACTTTATTTATGAGTCAGCCAAATAAAACTCTGAAATTATTAGGAAAGTACATATTTTACAAATTTGCTAATTCTTACACTTACATGCACTAAAAAAANATAAAACTCTGAAATTATTAGGAAAGTACATATTTTACAAATTTGCTAATTCTTACACTTACATGCACTAAAAAAACAGTAAGCAAAATAAAACATTTCGGTAATCACAATTGTTTAACCAAAAATTTTAATCCAACGTTAAGACCTGGGACTACTTTCTCACCACCGTTACCAACTTTACTGGGTGCTTACCAGTCAGTGTGCCCATTAAAATTCCTGCAGATATTGGCAGCGACATTTTTCGAAGGTTGATTTCAAAAGTGCTCAAATAACTGTGAACAGCCTATAGACATGGTAACTATAGTCCATTCACGGTAACTTCCAACTAGCCCTACTAAAGTTCTACTTTCAGTATATTCCTCCGCCTAAAGCAAACGAAGTTTACCCGAGTCTAGAAAAGTACACCTAAGGTACAATGCATCGCATTCGTGCGCGCTGAGTTTAATAATATTTTGCATAAGAACTATTTCTTACTAGGCATTTACAAACACACCAATTTCCTCCCTGTTTTTTATTCATATTGCTTATAAATGAAATATTATAATTTGTAAATAAATTACCAGTGGAAGTTCAGTTTAACAAAAAATTAAATACCTTTGTGCTAACAGAAGTATAGAATGTTTGTGACACATGAAGTATTTAAGAAACAACCAAACCCGTCATACATGGGGTGATTTTTCAAAGGTTTGATTCGAAATGTATGAAGGGGCGGTGGCGTGGTGANCAACCAAACCCGTCATACATGGGGTGATTTTTCAAAGGTTTGATTCGAAATGTATGAAGGGGCGGTGGCGTGGTGAGTGCAGGCGACGGTGCGGTGGGCGCTGCGACGAGAGCTGCTGAGGGATCTGAGGGCGGCGGAGACCCGCCCCCGCGTCGCCTTCGGCAGAACGCTGCCTCCTGGGCGGCGTACGCAGCCCGCCGCCGCCGCCGACCTGCGCGCCGCCTGGCTGGGGCCGTCNATAAAACTCTGAAATTATTAGGAAAGTACATATTTTACAAATTTGCTAATTCTTACACTTACATGCACTAAAAAAAACAGTAAGCAAAATAAAACATTTCGGTAATCACAATTGTTTAACCAAAAATTGTAATCCAACGTTAAGACCTGGGACTACTTTCTCACCACCGTTACCAACTTTACTGGGTGCTTACCAGTCAGTGTGCCCATTAAAATTCCTGCAGATATTGGCAGCGACATTTTTCGAAGGTTGATTTCAAAAGTGCTCAAATAACTGTGAACAGCCTATAGACATGGTAACTATAGTCCATTCACGGTAACTTCCAACTAGCCCTACTAAAGTTCTACTTTCAGTATATTCCTCCGCCTAAAGCAAACGAAGTTTACCCGAGTCTAGAAAAGTACACCTAAGGTACAATGCATCGCATTCGTGCGCGCTGAGTTTAATAATATTTTGCATAAGAACTATTTCTTACTAGGCATTTACAAACACACCAATTTCCTCCCTGTTTTTTATTCATATTGCTTATAAATGAAATATTATAATTTCTAAATAAATTACCAGTGGAAGTTCAGTTTAACAAAAAATTAAATACCTTTATGCTAACAGAAGTATAGAATGTTTGTGACACATGAAGTATTTAAGAAATAACCAAACCCGTCATACATGGGGTGATTTTTCAAAGGTTTGATTCGAAATGTATGAAGGGGCGGTGGCGTGGTGAGTGCAGGCGACGGTGCGGTGGGCGCTGCGACGAGAGCTGCTGAGGGATCTGAGGGCGGCGGAGACCCGCCCCCGCGTCGCCTTCGGCAGAACGCTGCCTCCTGGGCGGCGTACGCAGCCCGCCGCCGCCGCCGACCTGCGCGCCGCCTGGCTGGGGCCGTCGAAGCGGCGCGCGGGGGCGCCCGGCGTCTGGGCTGGCGCCGTCACGCGACTCAGGTGAGCATTACCCCACTCCCCTCTCCTACGTCGACCAAGGTCCGCTCGGGATATCACACGATAGAAAGCTGTTCACGGTAAAGTGAGCACTTCTGAAGTTTACCTTAGTAAAAATTCACTGCTCCTACCTGCATATACACTGAAGAGCCAAAAAACTGGTACCCCCTGCCTAATATCGTGTAGGGCCCCCGCGAGCACGCAGAAGTGCCGCAAGACGACCTGGCATGGACTCGACTAATATCTGAAGGTATGCAGGAGGCAATTCACACCATGAATCCTGCAGCACAGTCCACAAATCCAATCTGCGCCAATTTGAGAAAGGGTTGAACGTCTGTCACGTTTAATGATTCTCGTCAGTCGTCGTTTGTCCCGTTCTTTCACGATCCTTTTCCGGCAGCAGCGATGTCGAAGATGTGATGTTTTACCGGATTCCCNAACATCCAAACGTTATCGCTACCTCGGAGATACTATGTCCCATCTCTCGTGCGCCGACTATAACACCACGTTCAAACTCACTTAAATCTTGATAACCTGTCATTGTAGCAGCAGTAACCGATCTAGCTGCCGACCACATCGCGTTACTCTGATTGGTTCCATACCTCTGTTATTTGCATACGCACGCCTATACCAGTTTTTTTTTTTAGCTCTTCAGTGTATTTTAACGGGCGCACTGAGTAACATTTGCCTGGTGAAGTTAGTAGCGGTGAAGGGGAAGTAGTCCCAGGCCTTAACGTCAAATTGAAAATGTTAGGTAATAATTTGTGTTAACTTAAATATTTTATTTCGCTTTCTGTTTTTATAATGCGTCTAAGTGTAAAAATTAGTAGATTTGTGTAATATTTACTTCTCTAATAATTTTACAGTTTCACTTGACCGACGCATGAATAAAGAGATGAGGCCCATGCCAGTGTTAATTTAATACATATCGGAATAATATACAATGTGCACACAAGTAGATCTTAGGCACGGCTTTCAAAAATGCCCAGTTTACCGTGAACAGCCTTTAGTAATATGAGTAGAAATAGTATAGGCTAATGATGACGTAGACCTGTTATTCGTCTTCTGTGAATGTAGGCCTACCCAACATTAACTACCCCAAAGGAACACAACTGTCAAAGTCACATGGTCAAAAATAATGAACGTGTTTGTTCATATCTTAATTTTTAAATGACGAGCACTATTATATTAATAAAATACTTTTACTAATTTAAATTTAACCATGCTGCATTGCAAATTGGTTAGAGAAAGTATAAAAACATATCAAACCACTTGTTTACTAAACAGTATTCTAAGCTCAAATCCAATTCACGCCATTCAGATAACCGTTTTGGCAGAAAAGCAGTTCAATTTTGGGACACGGAGGTCGGTTGTGCGCAGCCAGCAAGATCAGTATATCTCATCTTTAGTCTATGGTAAATAGCGACATTGAACTGCTAAGAGCCGATGCTGCTAAGAAATCCAAAAGCCATCATCAACAATGAAGTTTCTATGAACTGTATTCATGGTGTCACTCGACAACTGCAGACATATTTCAAAGTCACGTACTCTAACAAATAAAACAATGCAATGTGACACCACCAGTCTGAAAAGGGTTAATGTAAGTAGTTAATATAAGTAATATAAGTAAGTTAATACATGTTGGTATAAGTAGTATAGGAATCCAGCAGCTGCAAAGCTAATGTATATAAATAAAAATAAACCTATATCGGTTCCACTAATTCAAAGTCGTTAAGACATCAATCTACTTTTTATAATTCACTGACGACATTCCTGTAAGTATCCTGGTCCAGTTTACTTTAAACTGTGCACAATTATGAACACAAAATTGTCTCAATGTTATCATTAAATAAAGCAATTAATTAACCTTGGAGAAGCTAATAATTTATGACACTCAAATTTTTCTATTAATTCCAAAATTACGCACCTTCACTTTTCACCTGTAAACCTAACGTTACTTCTGCCGTGTTTATGTAGGTAATGTCGGTTTTGAAAGAAGGCAGTGTCCTTTAATTCTTCCTCTCTGAGACAGAAACTCTGCCTAGATTTTGTGGTTTTTGTACCTAAATATTTGTATAAATTTTCCTTAATGTTTTCTATTCAAGATATTTGTATTTATAGTGTGATTTTAATTTATTGAGCAGAAACCAACAGGCAAATATTATGTGCTGTCTACAGCTCGACCAAGGCTTTCGTGAAATTCTTGAAGGAGCACCCGGAGAAACCAAGGCCGCAGTGCCTTGTGGAAGCGGGATTTTTTAATGTGAAGACTGACGCTACTGGAAGTGGTAATAACAAACACAGTTATGTTTGTGATTTATTTTCATATAACCCTAATCAGAACGCACGTTGTGTGTTTGTGTGTCTATATATATACATATATATATATATTGCATATAAATATATATATATATATATATATATATATACACACACACAACTTATTTAGGAAACGTGTATAAACTCGGGCAAGTGATACGTGACCTGAAAAGAGGAATATTGATATAGGACACTCATGGCCCATCTCAAATAATAAGGGCTGCAGAAGCCCTTAAAGGCGGAGGGTGACAAGCACATTACGTGGGATATTATACGAAGTACTTGCGTTAGAGGAACACAAATTGGTGAACGCATTAATTATACCAACTTCTTGGATAAAAGGAAGGTACAGTATGTCGTGCACACCCCCATCATGTAAATAATAGGGGCTGGCACCCTTTGAATGCATACAAAATTTATACCGTGTGGTTAAATTGATTGTGGATACTATCGGATGAAGCAGGACGACGTAATTAGCAAAAAAGACCCTTAGTTGCAACTCTCGAGGACCCACCTTTTACGTCTAAAACGCAAACGAAGGGTACAGTGGTAGCAAGGCCATAGCCTGGTTAGTAGGCAACACGACCTGCACCCGGTGGTAAACTCATGCTCGTGGTATGTTACACGATGTTACACATCACAGCCAGTTCCCCTTTCTCCCCTCCTGAGCAGTGTAATCCCCCTCCCTACTCGGTATGGTCGAGTGACCTGTTATTCGCAGCCTGACACTGCTTCGATTCACTAGGTACTGCAGACGTATACATGGACGAGTACACAAATTCTGAAATGACTGACATGGTCTTGGTGTATGGTGAAGTGAGAGGCAACGGCATGGNTACATGGACGAGTACACAAATTCTGAAATGACTGACATGGTCTTGGTGTATGGTGAAGTGAGAGGCAACGGCATGGCAGCTGCCTGTGTGTACAGCCAAACCAAAGATACCCTGCACGGCGTCCGCCGAACCACCAGACATTCGCACACCTTACACAGTGACTACGGGAAACAGGCACGTTTCAGCGTCGGTGTGTACCTGGTCGACCTAGAACCGTCATCATTCCACAGTTTCAAGAGGCTGTCTTAGAGAATTTAGCGGACAACGCTTCGACGAGCACCCACGCGANACCGTCATCATTCCACAGTTTCAAGAGGCTGTCTTAGAGAATTTAGCGGACAACGCTTCGACGAGCACCCACGCGAGAATGGATGCATCGAATGGCACAGTATGGTGTGTCCTCCATGAACAGCTGCTGCGACCATACCATGTGCGTAGGGTACATGCACTGGGGCCAGCAGGTTATGCCCATCGGCTAGAATTTTGACGGTAGTTCATGCAGCAGTGTAAAATTGATCCTGATTTTCCGGCGATTGCAATATTCACAGACGAAGCTACGTTCACACAGAAAGTCTATTGCAACAGTAGAAATGTCCACATGTGGGACGACTGCAACTCACATGCAACCGTAACGCGAGGCTACCAGCATCGCTTTGCCATCAACATTTGGGCCGGCATAGTGGGAGACAATGTCACTGACCCATACTCGCAGCCGAACCGTGTGTCAGGATTTCAATATTAAGATTTGCTGCAGTTCAGATTGCCACAGTTACTNACCCATACTCGCAGCCGAACCGTGTGTCAGGATTTCAATATTAAGATTTGCTGCAGTTCAGATTGCCACAGTTACTGCAGGATGTTTCGCTTGCCATCAGAGAACGGATGTGGCTGCAACACGACGGTGCACCACCCAATTCCACCAGGATTATGCGTGAGCACCTCAACATAGCGTTTACCGCTAGTACGAGGTGGGCCTCGTACTTAGCCACCACGCTTCCCGGACCTTATGCCATTAAACATCTTGCTGTGGGGATTTTTTTAAGGCGTGTGTGTACGAGACACCCGTGGTATCTGAAGAGGACCTGTTAGCGAGGGTCATGGCTGCCTGCAATCAAGTGCGAGACACAGCAGGAGTTTTTCAACGCGTCCACCAGTCTATAATACGCCGTATGAACTACTGCAATGACATTGGAGGAGCACATTTCGAACATTTGTTGTGAAATTGGTTGTAATACTGCTACCTGAATAATCTCGAATGAATGCAGTGTGTGTCTGTTCCAGTTAGTGCCTTCAGTACCGATAACGCATTTATACGTCACGGGATTTGCATGTGTTTACACACATTAGCACAGAGCCACGCCACTGAGCTCATTACGTCATTATCTCTACTCACCAAGCCACGGTATTGCTACCACTGAACACGTAGTTTGCGATTTAACAGGAAACGGTGGGTCTTATAGAGGTGCAACTAGGGGGCCGTTTTTCTAATTACGACACCCTGCGTCCTCCGATGATATTCACAATTAATTTAACCGCCCGGTGTAAATGTTACATTCAATCAAATAGTGCCCACCCCGATTATTTACATGCTAGGGGTGTGTACGATGTTCCATACTTTCCTTTTCTCCATAATCTTGGTTTAATTAATCCGTATACTAATTTTCGTTCCTCTAACGCAAGTATTTGCATAATATCCCATAAAATATGATTGTCGCCCTCTGTCATAAAGGGCTTCTACAGCCCTAATTATTAGAGATGGACCATGAGTGTCCTATATCAATCTTCCTATTTTCCGGTCGCGAATCATGTGCCCGAGTTTGTACACATGCTTCCTATACACGTTGTATACACACACGCACAAGAAATTTCATCTGACGTTGCGATCTCAAACGTGCACTTTTGAAATGAACCTTTGAAAAAAAAAGCCTTAACCTTCATGTGTAACTCGCCTCCCACCTTGCCGAACTGGGTTCGATTCCCGGCGGGGTTGCTCCCAGACTTTCACATGTGAGAATCATGCCGGACGATGCCGCTGGTCGGTGGGTTTTCTCGGGATCTCCCGTTTTCCATGCCCTTGCATTCCGGCGCTGCTCTATACTCACCTTACTCCTTCATCGGCTCTCAAGACATCGATGTTAATAGCCGCCCAAGTTTCTCCACTCTCCTTTTCTGCATATAGTTTTTTGCAGACGCAGCGCTGCTTGGTCTGCTCCCAGTTAAGTTGACAACGGTGTATGGAAAGTAGTTCCATATCTTAATTTCACATTCAAATAGTAATGTTTAAAGATCCGAATAACAAATTTATTTGATTTAATTTACCATTTTTGTGAGCGTAAGAGTAATAAATGACATTAGTAGCATATTTACGTCCGTAACCGTTTCACAGCTCAAATTGAATGACGCATTACCAAGGTGACTGGACTCGTGGTAATGTTAACATTTATGTATGACGGAAAGATACAAAGTAGACCTTAAAGTAAATTTCAAGCAGGGCTTTCAAAAGTGCTCAGTTAAACGGTGAACAACACATAGCACAGTAATGCTTATTAAAAAAAAACATCGTTGAGAATGGTGAGAATGGTGAAGTCAACAAGTTACCTATTTACGGTGCGAATTTAGCGGGTGCTAACAATTCATCATTCCCTTTAATATAAGACCGAGTAAACACGTATTGGGAATTCCAAAAAATTGCTTTTAACATTAGACATATTTAAGCAATGACGCCCTTAAAATAAACGTACCATGTTATTAGATTTGGGAGAAACAACGCATATGGTCACTTATTTTAAATCACATGTTTTGGTGTTATAAACTGTACTTCATCATTTTGTAACATTCATTTTAATTTCTTCACTTGAAACATTAACCAGCCAGTAACATAAATACTAGTAGAACGCATAGCATAAGCGCATTTTGTAGAATATGTTAATAAGTATTACGTAACAACTTATTTAAACGAGAATGCTCCATACTTAGGAAATTTTACGAGCACTCTTTCCATCTGACAGTTTGCCATCTTGCTGTGTCGAAAGTTAATTGTATTTTTTCGTTTCTAAAACCACCCACGACCCCAACAGAAGAGTGCAAGGCCTGTTTATTAAGTGGTTTTGTGTTTTTTTGTTTTCAGGGATCATATCTGACAGCGAGGATGGAAGCATTGAAATCGAGTATTCGTTATTTGCAAATGACAAAGTTGGTGCCACAGCACGCTAAGGGACAGCATCATAGCAAAAAAAATTAAAAATTACATGAAAAATCTGCTAAATTACGAAGTTCAGGTCAAATATTATTGTGATTTTTAAAACACTTTGTATCTTCTAACTTGAAGTGATAAAATTCATGGTTTCAAATAAAGAAAATGACTCGAATTGCTGTGTTTGGTTTCTATTAATACCTTAAGTCACGTTGTGCCTGTTCAAATGAATTGTGATATTCTCATTCATAATACAACCTTAGTAAAATTTGAACACGTAAAAGTTTTATTTGCAGCGTGTTTGTTTGAATGGTTAATAAAAATGCTTACTCCAGAAGTTACAGGGCACGATTTTTAAATCGCATTAATTACATTGCAAATAATGCATTTTATATAAAAGTGTGCTAAAATCATCCTGTGAATTTTTCAATGCTCGGAAATATTTGCTACAATGCAATTTAATCACGCGATATTTCAACGCTAGATGAAGTAATATAAAGGCACTTAGTTTGTACCACGTACACTGTAAAAAAAAATGTATAATAAACTTCCTAAACTATAATGGAAGTTTTAAACCTATGAAATGCTACCATATATCAGGCTGCAAATATAGGAATGTTTAGCACCGATACAATACGTAATTTATAACTTCTCTATGCATCTGACTGTTTCCTGAGCAAATGTANATAGGAATGTTTAGCACCGATACAATACGTAATTTATAACTTCTCTATGCATCTGACTGTTTCCTGAGCAAATGTAGGAATGCTACCGTGGATGTACGGGAAAAACCTTACCACTAGCTCTTTCTCACTATACGTATACACTGGTCTTAGAGTGCATTATTCGACCAATTTTAAAATTCAGTATGTTTTCCTTTACGTATTCTCAATTACATTAAATTTCCTCTAGCGGAAGCATTAAATTATGAGACCTGATGATTATTTTTTTTATAATCTTCACTTCAATAATTCCCCAAGATTTTAATACNATAGGAATGTTTAGCACCGATACAATACGTAATTTATAACTTCTCTATGCATCTCACTGTTTCCTGAGCAAATGTACGAAAGCTACCGTGGATGTACGGGAAAAACCTTACCACTAGCTCTTTCTCACTATACGTATACACTGGTCTTAGAGTGCATTATTCGACCAATTTTAAAATTCAGTATGTTTTCCTTTACGTATTCTCAATTACATTAAATTTCCTCTAGCGAAAGCATTAAATTATGAGACCTGATGATTATTTTTTTTATAATCTTCACTTCAATAATTCCCCAAGATTTTAATACCTACGGTAGTTCAGACTTTTTCCATAAAATCGAAAGCGTAAATAGCTTCAACTAGGTGGGCCTCTTTCAATCACGCACGATCGCTCGCTCTGACAGAAACTTTCTTTTCAGTCAACAAAATACAAACTTCTGTAGGGACAAACTAATGTAAATTTATATATTCTAACGGCACATTATGCCAAAATGTGCAAACGTAACAACCCCAACACACTCAGTGTACAGGCCCTGGCATCTATTGAATCGTACTTGTTTCAAGTATCTTATTTTGTTCTTCTTCAAAACGTTTTAAAAATACACAAAAAACTGAAAAAATTGACGATTGGCGTGATTTCTTGAGGCGAGAAATGAAAAAAAAAAAAGTATTAGCTTAAAAAATTTTATTAAATAAACTTACTGTATTGAGAAATTGTAGTCATATTCATGTGTGAAGTGTCAGTAAAATTTGTACAAAGTGGACTAAACAGCCCTTCTTTATTAAAAAATTTACTGGGTTAGAAATACATTAAAAAAGTCATATGCAAAAGGGTTTTCATATTCTTGAAGTTCTCTCTTTGTGAAACTACAGCTAGTTTTGAATCCACATCATAAATGTGTTTACAGAAACGATATTTGTAAGTGTGGGTAACTGAATGCTTGATTCCAAAACAGCCAAAGTGACCAAAAAGAGTCAATAAAGCCACCCAGTGGCTTGCTTGCAACATAAGGTCACGCATGCGTTAAAGATGATTACATGTGACGCTTTTAATATGTGAAATCAGTTGGAAATTGGTGACTGGAGATTTCCGCTATAGTTGCACAATTGTAGAAAACAGCTAGTTACCATTCTGCACTTCATCACCCTTAATATTTATTTAGTAAGATTCAGTACTTAGTTATCCCAAGTAGAGGTCAGGGTTCTAGTCGAAAATGAGAAGCAAACGACCGAGACGAAACCGGCGCCAAAATACAGTTTCCCTTCACAGAAGACACATGTCTTGCTGCAAATGTAGTCCTTCGGGTTGCTGCGGTGCCAGCATTTGTCCTTGGCCCACATTGCAAATGTTGCAAAAGCGGTATTTCTTAAGAATGATTCCTGCACTAAGCTACTCGTGTGATCATTTCTTGACCCGCTGCTATGCTTCCAGAGTTTGTGACCTACGACCTACTGGTATGTGCATCAAGGGCAATTCAGCGTTCACACCAGCAGGGAAGAAGGCCGCTAAAACGTCCATCTTAAAGAAAAGGCCCATCAAATATGTCCAAGTTCAAAACTGTATATACTGTATCAACGACGGCGAATAAAATACCAAGTCATAATTCGCGAATACCTCGCTGTGGTTCATTACCCTCTATCATAGGGACGTATTAGCGTCGAAGAAAGAGAGTGGCTCATCCTGGCCAACCCTGTACTAACAGGTCATAAATGATGCCATTCTTGTTATTTTAAAACACCTTAGGAATTCTGCGTCACTTTCAATGCTATTTTTATTTTACTGTTACTACCTCCATTTTTAGACCGATCGGCTAATATAAAAATTGCTTGCATGCTAGAACTACCAAACGTACATTAACAACGTCACGTTTATTCATGGCTTATCCACGATTCGAACCCGTAACCTCCCGATAGAGATCCCTTTTATTGAGGAAAGCAATTCAAGGGTAAGTGTAGGTTGTTTGGATAACGGGTCTTGATTTGTTCATGTAGTCACAATAACTGTTTTTTGTGTGCGTGTTTGTGAAAGAAGAAGCTGGAGACTCGAAACGTGGAATGCGCTGAGCTGAAAGAGATAAGTAATGATTTTAAGAATTTTCGTTCTATGTCTAGGTTGGACTCAAAAATATACCTCATTTTTGTTACGTTTGTTTCGTGTCAGGTAAGTTTCATTTTTTTCCGTACGACATAACTAGGCCGGGCCCATGGCCATTTACTTCACGGGAAGACCTTCATTCACCTGTTGAAGAAAAAAAATAATCATGTTATGAAAGAGAATTTCATTTTATTAGTGATTTGTTAATTTGGTAATTTAGTTTATGTTCTATTCGATTGTATCAGTAAAATATTAATTTCTACCCCAAAATAATAAGTTAACTTTCAGTATTGGTTTCACTTTTAATTTATGTTTCCTTAGGTAAATATGTTATTCACGTTTCTTAATTATGAACATTTTACCATGCATGAGTTTTCCCTTTTACAATCCCGCAAAACACTTAGTTATGTCTCGCACCATTGCAGTACGCACCACACAAGTGACGTTTCGTGGTGAATTTAATTCATATCAACTTAAATAATAGAAATTTAGATACAGCTTGAATAGTTACACAAAGCAAGTAAAGAACTGTCATAAATACCGAAAAATATACAATCTCTCGTAATTTGTAATGAAATATTTTTTTTTTTTNAGCAAGTAAAGAACTGTCATAAATACCGAAAAATATACAATCTCTCGTAATTTGTAATGAAATATTTTTTTTTTTTGCGGGTAGCAGTTACAATCATTTTGGGATTAATTATGTTTAATTATTTCAACGCAGTTTATTTNATTTTTTTTTTTTGCGGGTAGCAGTTACAATCATTTTGGGATTAATTATGTTTAATTATTTCAACGCAGTTTATTTTGAATGAAAAACAGCCACGGCAATTTAAATGAAAATGTAATTTTTGGTGAAAATGCGATGCCTAGGGTTTATAGGGCATTTGCACCTTTTGCCTCTTCACTTATTTCATTTTATTTTAAGGTTCATTTGTGAGATGAAGTATGATTTAATACACACATAACACAATAAATGTGGGCAATTAGATTAATCGTTTAAATTATTCTCTCTTATTAATTAATTTTTTTTGCTCTAACAAGATAATCACAATGCTACAGCTATCAGTGCTTGGATTTATTGTCAATTTTCTTAAATTTCCTGTAAAAATGCTTAAATGAGCCGTTGCAGTTACGGGAGTCACTCACTGTTTACATAACTACAGTTTTCGCCAATTTAATTAAATTTTTATTGACTTAAAACATTTTCGAAACAAATCATTTTTTTTATAAAGCCTGTATTCGTGGATTGGGGTGCCGACCGGGTGTTTCTTATTCCGTGGCATGCAAGTGGACTTAGATAAAGTTGTTGCGCAGAAAGGCAGACGCCAGTTAGGTATTTCCTTCGACGTTGTCAGGAACCAAAAAAAAACAATGGGCTTATGTTTAACGAGCCTCGCGGCCAAAAGACAACGAAGCTTAACGCAGTGATCGGGGGTTTTTCAATTTACCTCCGTGATATCAGTTGAGGCATCTAAGATGAGATTTAAATTTAAGCCCCCTAATCTTGGGCGCATCTTCATCGTATCTCAGATAAGAAAACTTTTCTGTCCACAAGCACGATGACTACGTGATCACTTCCTTCCAGTAGCAGAGAAACTGATAAGCCCGGCAGGTGATCAGTTTCTACAGAGCTTCATCTACAGTTCAAGCGAGGTCTGTTTCTCTGCACTACCGTTCAGCCACGCTGCACAACGTATGTAAGTATTTAAATTACAATNAGTTCAAGCGAGGTCTGTTTCTCTGCACTACCGTTCAGCCACGCTGCACAACGTATGTAAGTATTTAAATTACAATCTATGTAGCTACTTCTTAATATAGCCATATATTTTATTATTTGGCAGATTTTTTCTAAAATATGGCGAACAGGAATGTTACAATGTTACTGAATTTAGAAATGAATATCTGTTAATAAGCTTCAAGTCACTCTTAGCACTAATCTTCACATAAGTGGCTTATTCGAAAATGATTCGGCTAACGCTTTGCTTAGAAAAACTATAAATCAGACTTTAAATTTTTTATAAATGTAGATTCACCTTAAGCAATAACANAGTTCAAGCGAGGTCTGTTTCTCTGCACTACCGTTCAGCCACGCTGCACAACGTATGTAAGTATTTAAATTACAATATATGTAGCTACTTCTTAATATAACCATATATTTTATTATTTGGCAGATTTTTTCTAAAATATGGCGAACAGGAATGTTACAATGTTACTGAATTTAGAAATGAATATCTGTTAATAAGCTTCAAGTCACTCTTAGCACTAATCTTCACATAAGTGGCTTATTCGAAAATGATTCGGTTAACGCTTTGCTTAGAAAAACTATAAATCAGACTTTAAATTTTTTATAAATGTAGATTCACCTTAAGCAATAACANCTAACGCTTTGCTTAGAAAAACTATAAATCAGACTTTAAATTTTTTATAAATGTAGATTCACCTTAAGCAATAACAAAATTTAAAAGATGACAAATTAAATATTTTGAAGTTCTCGAAATATTAATCAAGTAACAGTGCAAATAATTTCTTTACTTTATGATGCACTTATTAAAAAATACTACAGATGTCGTAGTAAGCGTCATTAATGATGAAAGGAAAAGAGTATGTTTATAATTCCATTATAGGGCCATGCATTTGCAGATATAATACAAGCGACGAATAAAATAGTTTCCAATTGTTTCCTTCCGTTTCTAGCAGAGTTTGTACGAATGCAAAAAACATTATTGGGGTTCCCTCCCCAAAATGGCGACAGATCAAACCGCGAGTGTCGGCAAGGATCTAGCAACTAACGGCAAGGATCCAGTTCCTAGCGACAACAGCAGACCGCAGTCCGTGGATAGCCAGAGGACTGAAGATGTACAGGTTGGCAGGTTCCACGTGGAAACAGCTGGAAATTCATCCCCAGGAAAAAACAACGAAGATCAAGAGAAAGGAGACGTTTTTGTTGAAAATGGAATTAACCTCAGGGACAAGGTAACTGCTTGGCAGCCGTCGATGAATCTTTAAGCCTCGCTTAACAACAAGCCGAAATTTCGAACATGCATTGTGCCAGTATCTTGTTCTCTTGTCTAAACAAGTCTCAATTTCTCGCCTTGAATTTTTTTTTGTTTTACTTAAAATTTTACTCTTGCAAGTTTACTTCCGTATAAAGAACTACTTCTAAATAAAGATACAAAAAAATTAAATGCCAACAAGGAACTATATTTCTAACTTAATATTACTAATATAACGGGGCAATATAAATGAGACGGATTCATGAATTTTTCTGTAAATCATTTATGAATCCGGAAAAGCGCATATTTCTGATCGGACATATATCCTGCAGATAATATGAAACCAAATCCTACGCGTAGTAAATTTTTATACTATNCGCATATTTCTGATCGGACATATATCCTGCAGATAATATGAAACCAAATCCTACGCGTAGTAAATTTTTATACTATTTGGCGTTTCTTTATCCCTTTTACAACACTTTCTTTGCCTCATTACTGATTTGTAATAAATGTAATCCCATTTTGGAAACAGTAAGAACTCAGTTTTNTACAACACTTTCTTTGCCTCATTACTGATTTGTAATAAATGTAATCCCATTTTGGAAACAGTAAGAACTCAGTTTTTACAACTGTCTTAAACATTTACATTTAACACCTTTTTAAATCCAAGTAGATATCGTGGTAGGTCTTTTCATAGGCATTTTCNCTGTCTTAAACATTTACATTTAACACCTTTTTAAATCCAAGTAGATATCGTGGTAGGTCTTTTCATAGGCATTTTCCATCATGCAACACACCTCCCATGGGTTACTCTTATTGTGGCAACAATTTACCCCGATTACAAACAACTTCAGCACACCAAGTTTTTTTATTGGTACTAGTCCTTTTTCTTGACCGCGCACTTACTGTAGTTTTTTTCTGTTTCCGCGCATAAAACGCCACCCCAGTTCAGGTCAGTTAGCCAATATACAGTCCCTGTAGCACGCTACATAATTTCAGCCTCATTAAAATGCAGGTTAAATACACAATACCATCATACAATAAACATATTACCTATACACAAATTATATCTAACATTATAAACAGTAACAGTATAACAGTTCATATCAGGTGACACCTGAGTTTGACAACCGCCATCGGCTCTCAATACCTTGATGTTAAGAGCCGCCCAAATCTCTCCACTCCCTTTTGACGCTAGTATTTCCTTGTTCTGCCAGCCAGATGTAACATCTGAATCGACTGAAATGAAAATTTTCCAGCTAACAGTACCTTTAGGCAGTAATATATAGGTGATTATTGGGGCATTTATTATTTATATGCGAAAATCATTAAACATTACATTTCTTAAAAGTAAAAATCTCAGAATCATAAAGATTCTTAAACGAAAAAAATTAATGTAATTTGTATACTTTGTTCAGCAACTGTGGCGCAGTCGGTTGGTGCGCCGCCGCTTTTCGATGCGGGATGTTCTGGGTTCGAATCCCAGACAAGGCGTAGATGCTAGTTTAAATTAAGTCATAAGTTAGTTTGTAAGCCATTACCTGATAAAACTTCAGGTATGCCACCGGGGGACGTTTATAAGCCACTTTAAATGCCAACTGTACATACGTATAAATTTAGAATATTTGTACATAGAAATAATATATGAAACTGCCTAGACGAAATTTTTGAATTTGTATGTTGAGGTATGTCAAATAAAATTTTTAATTAACATGTAAAATGTTATTTGTATAGTTTTTAATTTTTTTAAATTATTATTTCTGAGGTATTGTTTTGTGTTTGCGATGTTTACCGTTATGCNATTTGTATAGTTTTTAATTTTTTTAAATTATTATTTCTGAGGTATTGTTTTGTGTTTGCGATGTTTACCGTTATGCATATTTCTGATCGGACATATATCCTGCAGATAATATGAAACCAAATCCTACGCGTAGTAAATTTTTATACTATTTGGCGTTTCTTTATCCCTTTTACAACACTTTCTTTGCCTCATTACTGATTTGTAATAAATGTAATCCCATTTTGGAAACAGTAAGAACTCAGTTTTGTCTTTCTTTCCTTTATTTATTACACTCTTGAGCAGTTACTTGCTACAGAACTTGGCAATAAAATATATATATTAAAAATAACTATTATTAATATAAACAAATAACAGTGAATTATTAAGTGTCGTACACACAAAAACACGCGTATTTAAAATTACAAATCTCAATATGACATCAGTTGAGTTAAATATTAGCATTATTTTATGTTTAAAAAATTAATACAAAATTTATACCATAAATGGATTTTTATTGTAGGAAACCGAATAATATTTCTTAATGTAGAGTTATGATATATGTTCTTTAAAGTTACCGTTAATATACTTAGGTAGTGTTTTAACATATGCGCTTTTCCGGATTCATAAATGATTTCTCTGAGCCAGCTGAGACACGGCCTGAATACATACATGGCGCAGCAGAAATATTTACAGATTTGAATATTTTAGTACAGCTGTCAGAACGACGAAGGACTGAAAAATTCATCAATTAATTGCGTTAACTTTTTACACACAATAACTACCAGCATACTACCTGGTCTCCAAATCGGTTTTGTTGTTCCAGAAATACATGTAACACGACGTATGATGAGGTAGCCATTTTACAAAAGGCATCAACATTATTTTTAATTCCGTAGACCAGCCTGTCAATTGTAGTGCTATTTTAATGTTAAAATTGTTGTTCGGTGTTTCCTGATATCTAAGTTTTGGAGAAATGTAAAAATTGTGTTAGTTGCAAAATAACAAGCAAAAGTGAAGCTGCGAATTATCGTACTTAATCCTCGTATTAGAAACTTCCAGAGCGAAATAGCATTTTTAATGATCGCATAACGTACGGCCAGCATACCAACTTTGGTTGTATATAATTCCTAAAGAAGGTCACTATTTTCTAAATAAGTGTCTAGGTTACAAACACTTACATACATTTATGTGACTTGCTACAGTACTGTTTGTGTGCGACGTTTGGCGGGAATCGGTGAAGCAGTTCCAGACATAGGATGTAAAAGCATTATTCACCCAGGTGGTGTCATCTTACAAAATGGTAGAGTTAAGAATCTGTGACAAAGTGTATTTCACTTTCTTTGTAAGTAAAACCAGCATACAAAGTTAAGTTGAATCAGGCTTGGTAGATCCGAAATAGCGACATAATATATTCTTTTCTTTCAGGGCCACAGTTCCAAAAATAAATAGTGATCATGCTAAAATAATAAATGAACGTAAGACTCCCGAGGCACTACTTGTGTAGCAGGTTTTCCGGGAACTGGATGACGTGTTCTCGAGATATGAGGTTAGACCTCTATATCTTGATGTGACGCTATCTTACAAAATAGTATAAAAGTATTATGAACTAGCGTATTGAATGCTTGCTATAGTTATTGGTAGTGTATTAAGTTGGTTTAAAACTGGCAATATTGGTTGGTCGAAATATTATATGACCGCTATTTTGAATATACGTGTCCACTTACTAAAATCACACGAATTCATGTTCCCTCCCATAGAACTACTTATATGCCTAATTTAATGGGAATCGGTTAAGTACTTCTCGAAATATGACGTAAGAGCCTTATTTTCACAGGTGACACAGTTCTTCAAAATGGCAAACAGCTGAAGATATTCACCCGTGAATTAGGGCCTTTAATTTTTATGTATTACTGTACTAAATTTGGTTTGAATAGATTAGGTGGTACTTAAAACATCAGGTGAAACACAAACATTTTAAACGGCAGTCGTTATGAAAATAAGCAACCGTCACGGCAGGAAACTATTCCCGGCAGGGTCACTCCTGGATTTTCGTATGTGGTAATCGTGCTGGACGATGCCGCTGGTTGGCGGGTTTTCTCGGCGATCTCCTGTTTCCCCCGCTCTTGCATTCCGGCGCTGTTTCATACTCACCTCACTTAACCGTGAACGACCCCTTCGGCTTCCCCCATTCACCAATCCTAGAATTGGTTTCAGGGTTCGCCGATCGGTTCGTCCTACGCCCTCTGATATCACTAAGAGCACTCAACATGTAACTTAGGCGCAGTGGATTAATGTAAACTGTGATTAAGCATGGGAACTAATCACTTTGGTATGCTTCTAATTGATGAAAAACAATGCTATGATAATATTTACTACTTCCCACATTATCATATTAATTATGTGGCGAGCGCCAGCATTCTAGGTATGTTTACTACAGTTCTCTACTCGTTCGGATCCAACCTTATTATATCGGCGCTTCCTATCCCCCAGTTT
The DNA here is from genome assembly GCA_002778355.1 of Clitarchus hookeri. NCBI lineage: Eukaryota > Metazoa > Arthropoda > Insecta > Phasmatodea > Phasmatidae > Clitarchus > Clitarchus hookeri. The sequence continues at coordinate 63,998 of NQII01000537.1, read as the reverse complement.
GGTCGACGAAACTCCTTGTCGCTTCGTTGATTTGGACCATCTCCCAGTACACCACATGCCTCTTGTAGCCGTTGATCTGGACCTGGGGTGTGATCCTTGTTGCCAACTGCCAATGGTCGTTGAGCTCTCTGGTGCTGGCGGTGGCGAACCTCAGTCGTTGCTCGCCTGTCGGCCTCTGCCCCTCTCTGGCACGACTCTTCCCCGGGCGTAATGAGAACTGCGCAGTAGCACGCCAGCGCTAGTTGCAACACACACAAAGGCATATATAACTTGTGTGAATTGCCCTGAGTCTCCGACAATTTCCGACATCTAAAAACCACTTTTTGCTGTGAAATTCAAAGGATTTGGTGTCTATAGGTCGGCAAACAACCCAACAATCTCTCGAACCTGACGCCAAGTCCAAAATTCCACTGGAAACATAAAATATTGAATACTGTTCCCCTTTCCCGGCTGTCTCAAGACACCGTGGAGCGAGTATAGATAGACTCCACCACAGAACCACCTTGTTTGCCCCTTTACTTTTCTTCCATATCAACCACAGCTGATGAGTCTATACTCCAGTCGTACTAACATTGTTTTTTTTTTTNTAACATGTAAAATGTTATTTGTATAGTTTTTAATTTTTTTAAATTATTATTTCTGAGGTATTGTTTTGTGTTTGCGATGTTTACCGTTATGCGCTAAGAGCCTTGTTCATTATGTCAGTATGGGTGTGTGCGTGGTGCTACAGGCCTTCCGCGACGAGGCGCTCTTGGCGCGGCGCCGACAGCAGATGCGGCGCTCAGCCACCAGCGCCAGCCTGATGCGTTCCGACGCCGACCAGTACTACAGAACGGAGACGGGGGCCGCCGCCTCCAGGCACCGCTTCCACCCGCCCAAGCTCGTCCGCATCGGCTCCGTGTCCACCGGCCTGGGCGCCGCCACCAACCAGTCGCCCAGGCAGTACCGGGTGAGTCCGTGTCGCCGCGTCCCTGCGTCGAAAAAAAAATATCCACCGCATGTAAAATTAATATTGCCATGGGTCTTATCACTTCATTCATGCGTCGGTCAAGCGAAACTAACGCTATTATTGAAGTAAATATTTTACAAAATTGCTAATTCTCACTGCCATAAAATTAAAAAAAAAAAAAAAAAAACATAGTGTAAATGAAATTATTTCGGTATTCACAAATGTTTACGTAAAACTTATATTCAACTTAAACACATAGAACTACTTTCCTTCAGTTGTTACCAACGCTACTGGACGCATACCTGTTAGCGTACCCGTTAAAATATATGCAGGTAGGGGCAGAGACATTTTTCAAAGGTTAATTTCAAAGGTGCTCACTTTATATCGCGAACGGCCTTTAAAGGTATTCAAATAGCACCACCGACCATATCCTATCACAGCCATCTTTTCTCAGCATATGTCACGAGGGCTTCAGTAACTATAGTAAGTATAGGCTGTTCACGGTAAAGTGAGCACTTTTCTGATCCCAGTTACTTTTCCCTTTCAGCCATGTTTTATCCTTTATCCACCTTTTTAAATAAATATTGCCATGTAACTAATAAACACAGTGTGTATATTCCACCACACTCGGAAGTCAGAGCCTAAGGCTAAAATAAAATTAATTTATTTACTATTATATTAAATTAGAGGGCTTTGAAAAGTGCTCACTTTGCCGTGGATATCCTATAATATAGATGTCATTGATTTCACGTGAAATATCGATAAGTCTAAACTCTGTACTGTGACATTCAGAATGATGTTAGTTTAATTAAGATAAAAATAGTTTCATAATTGTCGGAAGCTATTAATAATTACCGGAGCGTTATTTTGACGCTATTATTTCCGTTCCATTCCATTATTTTACAGATTCTAACCATGCGAAAATATTCACTTTAGTAACCATTTAATTTAACGCGTTTAAGGATGGAGGTAAGTAAATGAGAACAACTGTTTATGAATCATAAACACCTGATTTATGCAAGTTTATTAGATCACCCAGGATTTTAGAAGCCACTGTGCAGAAAACTGCAATTAAGTCCTACGAAACACAAATATAAATAAATATAATTAACATAATGTATTACAAGTTTTTTATACTCATGTTAACGTAAAGTAGCTTATTCTCGGTTAAATTTAACTTATATTTATATTTTCACTATCAGCGTAAGTTGTAATATTCAATTTTTAATCAGTATGCATATAAACAGAGAGAAGATAGGTGTGTTGGTAATGTGTGTTCAGAAATAGTTATCATGCAACATATAATTATATAAGGTAGCACTAATTCAGTGCGTTGTCGTTTTGGTGTAATTTTCTAGAAGTGGTTAAGCTTTGTCTGCATGAGGCGGAGGAATATTCTGAAAATAGCATTGTAGCAGATATTCATAAAATGTAGAAGAAACCTTAAATGTAGGTTGTATTCGAAAACCTGTTGCGCTTGATCAGCGTGTACGGCAACAGGGAATTCCCAGTCAAGAGCATATTGTTGCCTAGAGTAGTATCTTACAACGCATGACGGGATTTGAAATCGGGATTCCCCCAAACTTTCTTCGTGCAGAAAAAAACTCTTCCACGCGAAACAGTGAAAATTACGCCAAATACGTTTATGCTGCAGCAAATTAGACGAAATTTCACTGTCGGAGAAAATAACATGTATATTAAAACAAAAACATTTTTTTCGAAAATTACACAATATAGAAAAAATTCTTTGAAAATAATGACAACGGAAAAAACCTTTATATTGCTTCTGTGACTCAGTTTCTGAAGATTAACTGTTTTTTTTTTTTTTTTATAATTTGCAGTGGTTTAGATTGCTACAAGTAATATATTTCAATTATTCGGCAATCAGTTATTCTAGCCAAACTCCGTGGTTAGAATTAAGCTAGAATTTTCAATCACATGCGAGTATAGTCTATTCGCAGTATCTTCACAATGTTTTAATTAAACCTCAGATCAAGCTTTTGAAAAATAACCCCACGTATGACGTGTTTAGTTGTTTCATAAATATGACATATACAATAAGCGTTTTATACGTTTGTTAACATAAAAGGATTTAATTTTTTGTTTGAATTCCATTTTTACTTTTATATGTAAATTAAAATATTTCATTTAAAATTAACGTGAATAAAACGGAGAAAACAGGTGTGTTGGTAATGCTTAGTAACAAATAGTTCTCATGGAAAATATTATTCAACTTAGTGCGTAAGAATACGGCGCGTTGTCCTTTTGGTGTAATTTCCTAGAGTCGGTTAAGCTTTGTCTGCATGAGGCGGAGAAATATCCTGAAAGTATAACTTTAGCAGGGCTTAAGAATAGTTGGAAGTAATCATGGATGGACTATAGTAATTCGAATAGTTTCTTTTTTTCGAACGTGACCCTTTTGGTATGCTGGAACTATTCGAGTCTCCTCCTTTACGACTTGGCTACACGCAGGAAATCGTTATTTACTGTTGCTCTCTTCGCAGTATTTTTATACTTTGTGAATTAAGCATTTGAAAAATCACCCCTTGAATGACGTGTTTTATTGTTTCCTAAATATACCACTTATCACAAGCTTTTTATTCTTCTGTTAACATAAAAGTGTGTTACTGTTTGTTAAAATAAACATTTGATTATATTTCATCAATAGTTGATATGACTAAAAACAAAAGGAAATATTTGTGTGCTGGTAATGCCTAGTAAGCAATAGTTCTTATGCAAAATATTATTTAACTGAGTGCTTATGAATGCTGTGCGTTGTCCCTTTGGTGTAATTTTCTAGACTTGGAAAATATTTGTTTGCATGAGGCGGATGAATATCCTGGAAGTACAATTTTAGCAGTGCTTCAGTAAATTTGGAAGTAGCCTTATATGGCCAATACTGTTTTAACTCTAGTTTTTTATGCGTAGTAATATGGGTTCAAGACCGAGACATTGAATAGATATGTGTGAAACTGTTAACGTTGAGTTTGTAAACTACAAATTATTACCTTTTCGCTATAAATGAGGTTTAAAAAAAATCGAACAGTATTACTTTGATTATAACGTAAGTGATCCAGTTTTCTAGTATAAACTGGACACTTTTCTATGAGCAGTCGATGGTGAGACAGATGTTTTTGCTTGCGTTCTTATGTGACGTGAAAACCTAAAGAAATTAAAGTGAAATTAAAAACTACGTCTTAAATGTATACGTCTCTATATGACGACAATTACTTTCCTCATAAATCTCGAACCTGTCTTGGTGGATGTTAATGTCTAAAAAATAAACTCTTGCAGAATCATGACGGCGATGAGTAGATCATCAGATATTGTGTTCCCACGGAAAGTCATCACATTTGTCAAACCGTATCTGTCGGCGCTGATAAAAAAACGTTTAGAATCACCTTCTCTGTGTCATTTGGACTTCTGGAGTTGATTAATGTTGGGAATTTCCCGTGGGTTCCTAGAAGAAATTTCACATGGATCTACTGCACAGGTTTAAATAGTTGATTGCAAAACACGTAAAGGAGAAATTTTGTACGTCACTATAACTTTTCGTTAACAATTTTTGTCCTCAGTATACCTATGATTTTTTTAGACTGATGCAAACAAATCACTTACGGACACATTTTTGGGCATTAGCAGTTTGGACGAAAATATAAGGTCTTCGTTTGTGTCTATAGTAATATTACAATTGATTTTGACGATGTTTTCAGTAATTATTGATGATTGCTCTCGAATCCTAGCTAGCCACAGAATGCGTGGGTACCATAATGCGTAGATAATAACTTAACCGTCTAATATTCAATAAATTCGTATTTTACCAAAGACGAAAATACATTAATTTAAAACAAAATGTTACTCTTAAACATGCTAAGAACCTAATAGGCCTACGTTAGGTTTTCAGTACAACGACCTACAAATTTAAATAGTCTATGTTTAAATTAATTAATATGTTTTTACTTTCGAAGAGCAGAAAAATAATAATCTTAGCTTAGCCCAAAACAATTCAGCGCATTGAAAAAGTACGAGTGTTAGAATAATACGAGGGTTATTCGGAAAGTAAGGTCCGATTTCTTATAAAACATAAACCATCACAGATTTTTTAAAAAACTTTTTTTATTTAATCCTTATATGTTTTTCTATTTTTCTACATAGTTTCCATATCTGTTTAAACATTTTTCATAACGTTCTACAATATATCATCTAACTTACATCTATCTTACGAACCTTATTTCGTTCAACTATTTTATTTTATTTGCGTTAGTGTTGCATGTTGTTGGATTTGAAAACCTTCACTTTTTTATGGAGTCGTCTGTGCTGCACGGCCTTGAGTTATTTGTGCAAATGTTATACTATCCTTTGGGGCAAAAAAAAAACTAAATTCAGCAGTATTTAACCTAAGACAAATTTTACGGCACTTACACTTAGGTGTATAAAAAATAGTTCTATAGTGCTGCTACGAATTTGAAAATAGATTATCCTAGCCTAAAAAGCATATTTTAGCTTTATACATAATAATTATGATGAAATCATTTGTATTTCATTAATTTTTGTCAATTTCTATTTCGACTACATTGGTACGTTAATTTCAGAATAACAATATTTTGTTTCAAAAATCCTTAATTTACGTGTGATGCAATAAACCAAAGATGTTTTGTAGGAAAAATAGGTAAAAAAAAATTAACTAGCTGCCTAAAACATTTTACATATGATTAATTAGAGACATAAACAGCTATAAATTACCGTATTTAAATTAAATGAAAATGTCGATCCCATATTGAATTAATTTGAGCGTTTAAAAGTGTACCTTCCCATGCTGTGCTATTAGGTTTTGCGTTATTGGTTACATGTTCTCTGTTCGGTTGTCTTGCGTGCATTGAACCTATTCAATTTATGGTTTTACGAGAAACAGAATAATTCACCCTGGAAAATTAACATTGTAGTAGCACGGCACTCTAATCAAAGCATACTTCCATATATTACATTAATCTTCCGATGCGGTCTGAATTTTGATGTTAATATATTACACTCGGTAGTCTACAAATCGATGACCAATCGCATATATCATGAACCCTAATTCATACCCGAAAATGTCACTCATGATAATAGTGATCAAGTAGACTTGGGCTATTTAAATTGCTAAGTTATTAACATTAAGCCTTAAAGGGTGCGAATGGGTGTGGGACCATTCATGTATTTATATACCGTTATTCGTATAATTATTTAAAGTATTTTACATCTCGAGACTGGTATGGTATTATGTGTTCTTCTACATAAAAGTACAATAAAAAACAAATTGAGAATTAAAAAGATACTCTAAAAATTTATAACAAAAAATCATCCGTTTTTATTATTTATAAAGAGTGAAATCTTCTTTCGAAGCCAAGGTTGAATATCAACCTGCACGTAAGGCAAATGTACTGGGATAAAAATGACACATGCCAGACACGGTGCATAATGAGAAAAAAATTTTCTACCTGTTCAGTGCTACAGATATAATAAAAAGTAATCAATCACACACTGAACAAACTTGTGTGTAGATTACACATCTGCTATCAGTAATACTGGCTATTAGTTTTTTTTTATTACTTAAACGGTTCACATCTTTACAATTGTTGTCAATTTTACAGTAAATAAAGGGAAATATCACATGCATCAATTCCACATTCACTGGTATTCTACTGACAATTCACGAGCGGATCGTACTCTTTAATATAAACATTACCCTTGCAATTTTCTCATCTTTATTTGCAAGCACAAGTATTTTAGCACCTGGTGGGTTATTTTCGGTACCTCTTCACTAGTTTGTATCCAAGCGCGGTTTTGCTGTGAATATAATGTAATGTTTCATCAGCTTGATAACTTACGTTATAGGAACTAATGCAATCCTATGCATATTGGATTTGTTAAATAAGCATTTTAAAGCATGTTGGAAGCGTATGGATACGAATAAGCAAGAATAACATGAATAAATCTGGGAACTGCTTTGTCTGCTAGAACACTGACAACTTTTATTGTTAGGCAAAAGAAAATTTTGTAAGTTCAATTATCCGTGCGTTATACTCCACAGTCATATGTACATACAAGTTTCATCTGTTGGTTGATCGACTTTAGCTCCAGTGAGTGGCCGATTTTACCCATAATCAGGTATAACGAGATTCCATCAATGTTTTATTTCAGGGTTTTATGGACTCAAGAGGCCTTCAGGAGTTCCTAATAGTCAGTTATATAACTTCAAAAGTAACTCACAGGTGCATTTTTTCAAAGTCTCGCTGATCCTAAAATTAATTCATGATATTTTCCATTCCCTAAATATTCCATACGAGATTTTTCAAATTATTTGATGTCCATTTACTTCTTTCAAGACATCCTGTCTGGTAGCGCACTTGAACGGTGATCGGTTGGGGATAAGGACTTACCTCCAGGAAGTCAGTATTGATCCTTTACGAAAGGCTTGTTCTTTAGCCTATTGCAAATACAATATGCTGTCACCTAAAGTATTGGAATATGTGAAGCGGGTTTTGCTAATATTCCACAACTATTTTTTTTTATCAAAATCTATGCATTTCCTCCACATTGCCGGGGTAACAGCTTTCCGTTTGTTGTTTGCAGGTGTCTAAGGACGGCCAGAAAACATTTCTGCAGTTCACACTGCCGCCGAATTCTGCTGACAAAACGGCCGTTTTAAGTAGACCTGCTAGCGTCCATGACTTCAGTGCCTTAGGTAAGCGAAATTTAAAAGCATTTCCTGTTTTCGAATTAATAATTTTAATCAAGCTCTCTTGATTGATTTATTCTATGAATTAAACATTTCGAATTGACTCCACGAAAACCATTAACTAATGACTGAAATCGCTGAATGTTACACAACTATGCCTAATATACAAAATATTTTTGTACTTTTAACATAAGGCAGATAGGTTCACTTAAACAGAAACTGGAGCGATTTTTTGTAAAACGTTTGTAGGAAATCTCTCAAGTACTACATAAGTTTTTGTTTAGTCAAGAATTTGTCAGAATTGACATGTCTAATAAACTTCCGACCTAACAAGTTGGTGATCATTTGTTTTTGATTGCTCTTCAAACGTTGAAGGATTTAGTTCGCTGAAAATGTAAATTAAACGTTACTCTGTCTGCAGGTAGGTGTCTAGAGCCAGCTGCTGAACTTCTCAGGATAAAAATTAAGTACGCGTGAGATGAAATGAATGTGGATGGAGGAATGAATGTGGACGGAGGAATGAATGTGGACGGAGGAATGAAAAAGAATATCCCAAGAAAAACCACACTATGCAGCGCCATGCTCGTCAAAGACCGACTATAACTACAATAAAATACCGTTGTTTACTTTTAATTCACAAATTTATATATTTCGTATTAGTTTTTATATTACATTTTTGTTATTATTAAATTTACAACAAAGGTTTGCAATAACGTACATTCCAATTAAGAGTTAAGTTGATCACTTACCTCAATTTTAGTTAGTCCCTGGTGTTTTCTCTCTATTACATCCTGTTATTTCTGACAAACGAATGTGCAGTCTAACCCACAGGTCACCCAACTTGCGAAATTGTGCTTTCTTTAGTGACGGGTGCCTCTTTTGGCCGTGAGTGGCCTCACTGATCTCGGTATAACGCTACTCGACCATAGTATAGGTTATGCCACAGTGTGAACATGAGGTAGAGTAATCACGCTAGCTGCGCAAAACCAGTCTCCGTATCACAACATTGGATTGATTTTCTGCNCAAAGACCGACTATAACTACAATAAAATACCGTTGTTTACTTTTAATTCACAAATTTATATATTTCGTATTAGTTTTTATATTACATTTTTGTTATTATTAAATTTACAACAAAGGTTTGCAATAACGTACATTCCAATTAAGAGTTAAGTTGATCACTTACCTCAATTTTAGTTAGTCCCTGGTGTTTCCTCTCTATTACGTCCTGTTATTTCTGACAAACGATTGTGCAGTCTAACCCGCAGGTCACCCAACTTGCGAAATGTTGCTTTCTTTAGTGACGGGTGCCTCTTTTGGCCGTGAGTGGCCTCACTGATCTCGGTATAACGCTACTCGACCGTAGTATAGGTTATGCCACAGAGTGAACATGAGGTAGAGTAATCACGCTAGCTGCGCAAAACCAGTCTCCGTATCACAACATTGGATTGATTTTCTGCCAATACGACTTTCATAAACAACGTGTATATGATTTGAGGTTATAGCACTGTTTATGTAAAAATGCGAATTGAGATGTTTGTATACTTCCTCTAACCAATTTTCGATGCGTTTAGATTAAATTCAAATTTGTTACATAAAAGGGTTGTCTTTTGAAAATTAAGATGCAAACGAAGACGTTTATTATTGTTGACTATCTGACGTTTACAGTCATTTTGATGTGGGGTAGGTTGATGTTAACTNGTAAACGAAGACGTTTATTATTGTTGACTATCTGGCGTTTACAGTCATTTTGATGTGGGGTAGGTTGATGTTAACTACATGCGCAGAAGACGAAAAATTGGCCTGCCTCATATTTAGTCTTAAGCCTGTATAACACAATACAATTTTCCGTACAAGCTCGGGTGGAAGCTTCCACGGGACCTGCTACCCGAGCTTGCATGCAAGCAGTTATGGAGAGTTCTTTGGAATAAGCTGTCCAACGATACTTTTGCCGTACGAGTAAAGACGAGTACATTTTTTTTTTTTTTTTTGTGATTTTACTTTTACGATTAAGGTTCAGAATAATCTTCACTTAAGACTTCAGTGTTATGCACAGAGCCTAATTGTATGTTATTATAATTGGAACTTTTGTGTTAAATAAACACAAAGGTTTACCTTAACTTCTAAACAATGCTGTTTAAGAATCAGTAAAAACTTTTGTGTTTTATTTATTATTTACTCGTGTTTAATATTCTTAATTGCTCTTTCTCAAAACAAAGTAAACACAATTACGCTACAAGCCTTTCTATGATTGGCTAAACTTTCTACCGTGTAGGAAACCTTCCATCTAAAATTGCGACCAATTACGAAAACGTCCATGAAAACGGCCAAAAGATTGCCAAATCTTCCACAGAACCATCCATACAAGCAGCCATGCAGGCTTGTATAGAATCTTCCATCGTGGCATATGGGCGTTAGGTTAAAACCATAAATTAAAGTTGAGGTAGACCGATATCGCCGACTGTGCACAACCAATCTCCGTGTCCCAACATCGAACTGCATGTATTGGATTTGAGGTTAGAACACTGATTTGTAAACATGTGCTTGAGATGTATGTATACTTCATCTAACCAATTTGCAATGGAGTTTGATTAAATTCAAATTGACAAAATTGCTTTACTTGTATAAAAGTATTAGTCATTTTAAAATTAAGACGTAAACAGACACGCACATCACTGTTGACCATGTGACTTCGAAAGTTGTGCTCCTTTGGAGTAGGGTGGTGTTGGGCGCATGCGCAGAAGACGAATGATTGGGGCACCTCATCTTTAGTCTATGGTTGAAACAGTCGAGCCGCAGCCACCAGGGTGAGGTGACTGCTCGCTTGTCGCAGGGTACGTCAACGCCTCGCCACCTGGCAGTGTCGCGGCCAGCTACGGCCCGCAGTTGGCCTACGTGAGCCCCATCCTGTCCACGTCCGATCCGGACTTCAACAACTTCAACGACAGCTTCAGCGTCTTCAAGGACGACGTCGACGTCGACCCGCCGCCCACCAGCGTCCAGGAGAAGAGACAGGTGTTCGGGTGCGTGTAACAACACTTCCCATTCCTGGCTTCATTTGACACTTTATCACTACGCCTGAGTCTAGCTCGGGCAGTTGTGGGGGGGGGGAGAAAATTGGGGCTCTTAACAGTAAGGTCTTGGAAGCCGATGAGGGTGAAATGAGGTGAGTGCGGAACACTGCCGGAATGCAAGGGCGGGACAAACGGGAGATCCCCGAGAAAATCCGCCGACTAGCGGCATCGTCCCGCACGATCCTCTCGTGTGAAAATCCGGGAGCGACCCCGCTGGGAATCTAACTCGGTTCGCCCAGGTGGGAGGAGAGTAGTCTGACCACTACACCACCGAGGACCCATTCGGGAAATTGTTACGTGAAAATATATATGTCTCTATAGACAAAACTCTCACGGACGTGCTTCCATTACTTTGTTATTTTTTATTATTTTCTTATATGAGCGCAAAAGACATCCGTTGTAATTTTCTTCAGTAATAAAAAAAAAACATAATTCCCACTTTGTTATCAAAATGAACATGTTGGACTGTATACTACGTAACACATGACAAGTCAACATAACTATGGCACAGTTAGCTCGCATACTCATTGGCTGACGGCTAGCCAGTAATAAGACTTGTGAGTACGGTAAGCATGCCCGATGCAGTTTGAACCAATAGGACGCTGGTAAGTAGAGATGCACACAGCAATAGAAATGATGGCCCTGTAGTGGAGCGTATACATGACTCGCTTCTAGCTTTTCGTGAGGCCACGGTGGTGTAGTGGTGAGACTGTTCGCTTCCCACCTAGGTGAACCGGGTTCAATCCCCGACCGGATCACTCCTGGATTTTCGCAAGTGGAAATCGCGCCGGACGATACCGCTGATCAGCGGAGCTTCTCTGGGATCTCCCGTTTCCCCCCTCTCTTGCATTCCAGCGCTGCTCCATACTTATCTCACTTCAACCCCATCGGCTCTCAAGACCTCGATGTTAAGAGCTGTCCGAATCTTTCCACTCCACTCTAGCTTGTCGTGACACGGTACAGACCAACTTTATTTTATATATACCTTATGTAAAAACAATTTAGTAGAATTATGTGACCGGGAAGGTAATATAGGACTCACAAACACAATAAGAATTATAGTGACTCACTCAAAGAAAAGCGCAACCCCACACAGGTGTCTGCTACTGAAAATCTCTCTCTCCTAAGAATGAAAAAAAAAAAAAATTGAGAAATATTTTCAATACTTTTTATCTGTAGTTTTTAGTAAGTATATACAAATCTGTAATTTAGGTGATTATGTATAACGATTCACTAAATAATTTATGTATAAAATTAATGAACAGCAAAGTTTAATTTTAAACGTTTGTTGTTCTGACAGACTGGTATTTATATCATCCTAGTAGTTTTATCTTGGAGTTGAAACGTCTAAATACACTAACCAAAATTTTAAGAGGTTTCTTAACGTAAAATTTTTAAGAGTGTAGTTACTTTCATTGATAAGAAAATCTCTTCGTTAATAGGGATAAAATTACCTTTATTGACTTCCGTGGGCATCCGTCTGGCTAAAGTCATTTGCATAACATAATTTTATCCAGATGGATGCCCACGGAAGTCAATTTATAAATCGTAAATTTGTAATCGGTGCCTCTGTCTCCTCCCCTTGGACACCTCATCCTATGTCCTCCCTAAGAGGAGACAGAGGGCTCGTGTTGTTCGTTTGAGGCGTCCGTGTTATGTTGTGATGATGTCTGTGCTATGTTGATTGGTGACAGTGTAGTGTTGGTAATATTGATGTTATGTTGTCCTGTTTGTGTTGTTATTTCATTATGTATTATTTAGGTGTTATGTGCAATTATTAATTTGATATTTATGTCTTGATATTGTTCGTTTGACATCAATACCCAAATTATTATCTCATGAAAAAAAAAAAATTTGTGCCTAAGGTAAAGTAAAAAAATTATTTAGTTTTTAAAATTTCAAATTTAATAAACTTTATTTATATATTTTTGTTATTCCATCTACTATATATCACAATTATTATAGTTTAAAATTTATGATAGTTACGTTTAATCAAAATTTATTTAAAATAGAATGGAAAACCACTACCAAGTGAACTTTTTACTACATATTAGGTTTGGGAAGACGGGTTAACAACTTAAAGGATACTACTATTTCTTGGGCCTGGGANGGGGGGGGGGGGGGTCACGGACCAGGAAGGCGGCTAATCGCCTGAGAGCTTTTTATGCCAATAGTTACGTAGTTTTTTAAAGTTATTTTATGGCCAAAATGTTTAGGTGATATTAGCCTCTGCCTTTCATCGCTCTCCCAGGAACCACTTCCCCGCCAGAACGGCCTAGTATAGTGGTCCACTAAGGCCCAGTCTAGTGGTCCACTAAGGTCCAGTCTAGTGGTCCAGTCCAAGTGTTTCCGTGAGCACCCGGTCCTGCGCCTCCGGGGATACGGCCACTCTTGCATTGATATATTTTATGCTCAGCGTCCACAACTCTCGGTGAGGATCCTTGCGCCCATAAGAGGCTCCACCGGTCATCCAGGCAGGCGGAGTCACCCAGGGCCAGAGTTCATCCCATGATCCGAGAGAAGTGGAGCGGTTTTACTTTTAGTGATTTTAGTTTGTTTTTTGTCTCTCTACCCCTGTTTCCATTCCGGTTTTTTAAATACCTTCGTTTCCACAGGAGCAGGGGGTTGGAATTATACTCCTTAACGCTCAGCCCGCGGGGAAGCACGAGGAGATTGCCACCCGGCGACCCAGCCGCCCCTTCCCCCCCCCCCAATAAATATTCAATGTTTCACCATTTTTAACAATATTTCAATTTTTAAAAACAAAATATAACCAAACTTAAAATAATTTCCTTTAAAAATTATTTTGTTATAAAACTTTTAAATTTTAATTAAAATAATAAAATTTTGATTAAAATATAACAAAACAGCACAAAACAAAACACAAAACAAACCAAACATTTATATTTTACACAAATATAAAATATTTTAATAAAATAACATTCTTCCAAATAGTTATTGAATACCTGTTTTAATTTAATATCTACGTCAAAACTGTTAATCTTGTTTTTTATTACATTTTTTCATATTGAAGGAAATGCCATAGTTGTATCTAAACTTATACCTGCTACATATTTTTATTGATATTTGTAATTATTTAAATTACTTTATTTACAGCATTTTCTGTTGATTTTCCTATTATGAAGCCAAACTAATATTCACTGAAGTAATTTATGTCGTTTAAATAATCTATTAATCCTTTATTTATTATGTATTCTAACATTTTACTGCACTGTTAATAAACTAATTGGGTCTGTTGGAAGTTACTTTGTTTAGTGGTTTATTGTTGCCTTGTAAAAAAATGTTATTTCTGTTGTTTTCCNACTGCACTGTTAATAAACTAATTGGGTCTGTTGGAAGTTACTTTGTTTAGTGGTTTATTGTTGCCTTGTAAAAAAATGTTATTTCTGTTGTTTTCCATTTCTGTGGGAAAATTCCTATATTATATGGTTCTTTAAATATTTCTACAATATCTGATTTTATTATGTGCCATATTTGAGTTAATATTTCCTTATTAATTTTGTCTGTCCGTGGAGCTTTCTTTTTCTTTTGTTTTTTAAATGCTTCTTCTACTTATTGTGTTATTTCAGTTATTTGTCTATCGTTATTTTGTATGTCTGTGTTCCTTATGTGAATATTCAATTCTTGTTTAGGTATTAATGCTTGTAATAAACCTTCTATATTGACTGTACATATATTGTCTGTTTTTATTTATGCTAGAATTATAGGTATTTTGATTTTGTTCTTTATTGTTTTATAAGGATTTCCCCAAAAATTTGATTTTATANCTGTACATATATTGTCTGTTTTTATTTATGCTAGAATTATAGGTATTTTGATTTTGTTCTTTATTGTTTTATAAGGAATTCCCCAAAAATTTGATTTTATATATTTTTTTTACATATTCCCGCCTTTTTTATCTAAGTTTGATTTATTGTATGTTTAAATTGGTTTCATTATTTTTTTTACAATTTTATATCCTGTTTGTATAGGCATAGACAACATATTCTATATTATTTTTAATTATTTGTGCCTGTTTCCTTTTTCTGTTAATTCTACAGTCTATCATTTAGGTTTTTGATATTTCTTTGTGACTACCTTATCTCTTTTGAAAATTGTCTAGTTGTTTCTGTTATTATTTGAATTTTGTCCTCAATATTTAAATTTTCTGTTTCATTTTTTAACTGTGTAAATTAACCATGGAAGTATATATGTTTTATTTAACAAATTTATTTTTATAGGGTTTATAAAGTGATTGTGTTACTATTTATGTCATGATCTGTACCCTGCAGTTCCTATGTTATTAAGTTATGGTCACTGATTGTTGATACTTTTATTTCCCAGTTTATACATTTTTGAACTATTTTGCTTGTTAATAGTGTTATATCTTTGTTGCTTATACCATGAATTGAATCATATGCTGCCCTAATTACTAGTTTTGTTCATTNTTTGAAAATTGTCTAGTTGTTTCTGTTATTATTTGAATTTTGTCCTCAATATTTAAATTTTCTGTTTCATTTTTTATCTGTGTAAATTAACCATGGAAGTATATATGTTTTATTTAACAAATTTATTTTNGAAGTATATATGTTTTATTTAACAAATTTATTTTTATAGGGTTTATAAAGTGATTGTGTTACTATTTATGTCATGATCTGTACCCTGCAGTTCCTATGTTATTAAGTTATGGTCACTGATTGTTGGTACTTTTATTTCCCAGTTTATACATTTTTGAACTATTTTGCTTCTTAATAGTGTTATATCTTTGTTGCTTATACCATGAATTGAATCATATGCTGCCCTAATTACTAGTTTTGTTCATTTTTTATTTTGGATATTTTCCTTTTTCAGACTGATACTATTGAAAATATTAGTTTTTGTAATTTCACTACTCCGATTATTTCCTGATCCTTGCTGCTCTACTTGTAGTTTTATTGCGGTATTTTCTACATTCTTCTTGACTTTTGCGTATTTTCTTTTCGTTACTTCTATTTCCTGCGATTCTTTTTTTTTTTCTGTTATTTGTTGTTCCAGAAGGAAACGCCGTTTCGTATGCGGTTTTTATGTGTTTGTTTTTATTGCAGGGAATACTTGATAACGACGCTGAGCTTGATTTACGCCGTACTTCTAGTAGTGCTTGGCTTCGTAGTCTACATAGGAGACGTCGCCACGGAGGTACAAGGAATGGCATCTGTAAGTACTTGTCGCGCTTGCAAGTGTTTTCTGTTGGCATAATTTATTTTGTATGAGTAAAGTTTGTATGAATATTTAATCGCAATACTGTTAAGGTGGTGTAGTGGTCAGACTACTCGTCTCCCACCTACGCGAACCGGGTCCGGTTCCCGGCGGGGTCCCTCCCGGATTTTCGCGTATGGGAATCGTGCCAGACGATGCCACTGGTTGGTGGGTTTTCTCGGGGATCTCCCGTTTCCCCCGCCCTTTCATTCCGACCGGCGCTGCTCCATACTCACCTGGCTTTACCTTTATCGGCTCTCAAGACCGCGATGTTAAGACCCACCCAAATCTCTTCAGTCACTCACTGAATACTGCTAAGTTAAATGTCACAATAAATTATAAGGTAAAACCAATACAGACTAAACGCATAATATACATAAACTTTAGTTTGAATTAATAAACTGTATTGTGTAATGCTCCCTTGCTAATTAATAAACATTAAGAGCATCTGGGGAATGAAATTGATTATTTCAGCTTAAGCGAGAAAATCCCAAAGTGACTTAGTATTTTCGTGTAGCCTGAATCTGCAATCAGTATATGTCTACGGCACAGATGTTCAGCTGCCTACCAAATTGCCCATACATTTAACATACTGCAGTAACTCAGTATTCCATTTTAAGTCACTTCCACTATGTCAAATTTTAGCATTGATGTGCATTTAAGGAATATGTTTGGGTTAAAATGAATCACTTAATACCAGGAAAAAAATATATATTTTACGCCTAGGTTTTATAAGTGTATTTGCCTTTCATTTTTTTGGGGTCTTAATACTATGCTACTACGCACTACAGAGAACGATGTTATTACACCAAATTGTAAGGGAGGATTTAAATTTGTGTNTGTCAAATTTTAGCATTGATGTGCATTTAAGGAATATGTTTGGGTTAAAATGAATCACTTAATACCAGGAAAAAAAAATATATTTTACGCCTAGGTTTTATAAGTGTATTTGCCTTTCATTTTTTTGGGGTTTTAATACTATGCTACTACGCACTACAGAGAACGATGTTATTACACCAAATTGTAAGGGAGGATTTAAATTTGTGTNTTTAATACTATGCTACTACGCACTACAGAGAACGATGTTATTACACCAAATTGTAAGGGAGGATTTAAATTTGTGTAAAAATCTTTTCTCACGACAAAGAGCACATACATAGTACTATTGTGTGATAGTTCGTAAAAAAAAATGAATCCCCGGGTTTGTTTAAGAAGTCCAAGAAACATTTTTTTTGTCTACGGCTGAGTGTAACCTGCTCTCTAAATTCATAGTCATAACTCGAATCAGCGAGCTAACATTTTTAAGGACGTTTCATACGGAGTAATTTATCGCACAATGAATGCTACAATGTAGTGATTATTTTTTACTATCATTCATTGAAGCGAATATGCCATCATTCTGAAGCGTAAAATATCACGTGTAATAATGATGTCGCGTTAACATGATTTCTTAATTAATCATACGTTTTTAATGTACGGCAATCTGAGCGAAAACGAATAAGTGTTTTGTGCACATGCAAATTATTATTTTTTGTTTTGTTTTATCAGTTTATTGTTTTTAGCGGTAACCACACGAATGTCCTCGCAATTCAGTTGCTCGTTCCCAATCTAACAATTTAAGGCATTTTTAATTAATTTGTTTGCGTACTATCGGGGAAACTGAAAAGAATGCCCCTCTCCTGCACTCAACAGGACTTCTCGATGTATCAAGGACGAATTTGCCAGCTCTCCAATAGGTACCTTCGGTTAATCGAGAGGAACTCGTGAATTTCTTTGCCAGTTGTCATGCGAGTGATTTTGTTCTATGCCAACTGTGCATAAACATAGCAGACACACCAACACCTCCCTCATTTCACTTCAAATTGTTCTTCTTCATACAATATATTACTCAGTGTGGACATCATTAGGATGATTTATATTACGAACTGTCGAATCAGTGTAATGGACTGACAGTCAGTTGCTGCAAAGTATTGACTTTAAATCAGCTTAACACACTTATGAAAAAGTAATAAAACCAGGCATTGAAATAATTTTTGATCGTGACTCAGGATTCGAAACCATTCCACTCGACGATGTCTTTGTTGTACATCAATCTGCAAAAATCAAGAAATTTAACTTCTTGGTTTTCTTTCATGTAATTTTACACTTTAATTTTATACTTAATACATTAATTGATTGTACTTTTTGTTTTATTTAAATTGCAAATGGGAAAGTTATATTAAGTGAATCTGTGGTAGTTGTTTACATTCACACTTTTTCTTTCTGTTTATTTCCAGGGATACAACCTGTTCCTTGTGGGCGTCAGTTTTGTATACCTGCTCTTCCTGTTCACTGACATCACAGCTTACCGCAACAGAGTGATTCGGAAAGAGAAACTTGATAGAAAAATCGAAGGTTGGTACAGTAATTTGGCAACTGCTATGCAATCTCGCATATTCTATTATAAATTTTATTTCAAGAGCAACGTCTTCCCAAATTATTGTCCTGTGGAGACAATCGAATCAGTTTTTTTAATTCATATCTTCCCCACGTGTGAACGAATGATAAACTGGGCCCTAGCGTAAGAGCTGGCTTGAGCAATTTTACTGTAGACTACCACACTACCACAGACACAAAATCGCTTGGCGGTTCCGTTGATGTGAGCATGTCCATTCGCTGATTGGCTGAGCCAGGTGCTTGTATCTGATTGGCTACCGCGTGCTGCGGAAGGTTCCCTATTGGNTGTCCATTCGCTGATTGGCTGAGCCAGGTGCTTGTATCTGATTGGCTACCGCGTGCTGCGGAAGGTTCCCTATTGGTTGGGCTCCCAGCTGGCAAGTAGGTTACCAGGCGGTGATTGGCGAACGGCGTTCTGGCTAATTGTTTGCTAGTTACACCATTTTGTTGCCGGAACAAAACGTTCTGTAGTCGAAACGAATTCTGAAAAAAAAAAAAAAAAGTGACTATGTGTGAAAAAATATGAGCTGACAAAATAACGTCGTTAGTTCAACCAATTCTGCTGGAAAACAGAATAGTTTTTTTAATCATCTATGCATAGGGGCAGTGATATTTCGCGAAAAGATTTCGAGACAAGATACAGTCCAAAACACTGTAGGGTCGTTCAGCTTCTTTGATTGGCTAAAAAAAAAAATGTTCTGGCCCGTGTTAACCGTTTGCGCACGAATCACGAAGGTCCAGTGTCGGAGTTACTTAGTCCAGAGTGGCTTGGTCAAAGACGAACACGGCACCAGCAGCCAATGTAGGTATAACAACAGCTGAGGTGTGTATATAGTATTGAAGTCTACTGTGTGCTCCAATTTTCACGTGAAAACTTACTGGCCCTATCTATGTATATTTGTTTGGTTCATTACGTATAAGTATTTTGTTGGCTGAAACAAATATTTCCGTCATTGTACCACCACTAGCATATTACCATGTAGCCTAAAATCATTACTAATTTCCTATGTAAAACAATTTGCGTATCTGAGAAAACATTTGTTTGATAAAACTAGAGACACCATAATTTCGGGGAAATATTTCCACATATGCTAGATTTCAATACCCTACGGGCGCATCAGCAGTTTTATTTTGCTTATTGGCTAAGTATCTTTGTAAAGACAGTTTTTCTTACTTGACTGGCCAATCATAATTAGATAACTCTTGTACTGTACGTCTATAATTCGCGGGAAGACAGCTAAGACGCGTAACACACAAATCATCAAATCACGAAACTGTATATGAGCTATAAAGTGTTATGAACTACAACTGGTCGTGAAATCTTTTCGCATTAATCAGATGTCCCTAGGTAAAACTACCCGGTAAAACTACTTAAAATACTTCTAAACGTAAAATATGTTAACTTAAAAATAATTAACTATTGAAGCGTATGGTTTGTCAAAAAGCAAGCTTGTAGCACCTTTTTTCTATCACAACATATACCTACATATAAAATATTCTTCTAATACATGTCCAATTCCTGTGGTTGTTCTTTTCAGAAGCGGAAGTACAATGTGTAGAGAGCGCCCAAGGTAATGTGGAGCTTGTCATTCAATTGCCACAAAATATGAGAGAGGATCTCAAGGAATTGCATCTTCAATACAACTTTGCTACAGGAAGACATGCTGGTAGTCTGTATCTGAAAATAGGAGCCGGAGGTAAGACTACAAAACATAACATTTCATGTTTTTAATTGTTAACGCAGTATTCATTTAAATCCTACCAACAATCTTCGGCCGAGCTTTCATCACGAACATCGCTGTGACGAGTGTCTGCATAATGTGTAAATGGTCAAAGATATACGACCAATAAAAGCCATGTCATTGTTATCGTATTAGTTTAAGGAAAGTATTAGCTTGACGGTCCTTAACTGACCCGTTCGGTCACACGTTAATTTCTGAGTTTCAAGTGTTGCATTAGTGTAAATTTTTTGTAAGCACTGTACTTGTATTGAGCATTTTTATTGAAACATGTGAACATAATGCTGCGTGTTCAATTATATCGGCATTAGCCATTCGTGTTAAAGAGGCGTAAAAAAATTCCACAAATCAGATTCCCACATGGAAGACTCTCAGAGTATTGGCCACTAATGCCTTCCTGTGTACAACACCGGCTGTAAGTATCATTCATGTGCAACATATCAACGGTCGTGGACACTAGGAGTAAACGGGTTAAATTGAATTTGACTACTTAGATGTGTAATTGGTTTCATGCGAAACATTTCTAGCCCACACGTCAAAATTAACGGAAATTATCAATTGCGTTACTGCCATAATCCCAACCTTTCTAAAGTATTTGGTGGATCCATTAAAAAAAAAAATCTATCATATTTGGCACATTGATATCACGCACTACACTTGATATTGTTTGCTCCGGTTCTCGGGAAACAAATTCATACGGGTTATATAACCCCGTGAAAAAAATACTAAAATATATTAAAAGTGCTGAGGACGTAAAAATGGATACCTGTGTTTCATTTCCACATGAAGAGAACCGAGTGCTTTTCGTAGACGTATACACGAGCCAAAGTATTATTGATCTGCTTTCAGTTAATATTATTTAGATTTTCAAGAGTTAAGAGTATAGAGATTGTTTACATATATCTATTGCTCTTTGAAATTCTAACAAATGTGATATTTTATATTTCATAACGTTTGCACATTTGTTCCTTCTTCAAAGTTATATGAGAAAATTGGCTTTATTTGAAATAGTACACTACTGGTAACGTGACAAGAGGACAGTGTCTTTAGAAGATCTAAAGCCTTTTAGTGCCGCCGACCCATCCCTTACAACAAAACTAAAGGGAGACCACCTACACGTACAGTAATTACACAATTAACCAAGCGGGTTTTTTAAGGAGGCGTTTCAGATTTTTACAATAAAGAGCAGTCGAATTTCTACCCTTATGTTACCATGCAAATGTCTTGGCTTGATTGGCAATCTAGAAAAACAGTAAATTATTTTTTTGATTACACGAAACATTTCTTTGGAAACTAGTTCCCAAGATAATTTTTGTAATGCTAGACGTGTATTAGAACAACGTTCACAACAGTTTGTATTGTGAAAATTTACAGGTATTGTTTATTTTCACAAGTGAACTTTGAAGACGTCATGTTCGTTAAGAACGTGGCGATATATAATTAATTTAGAATATTTCATACTTCTCAATTATGTAAATATAGCTACAATAATTTACTTCTAGTATTACAAAAAAAAATCATTTTGGCAACTAGTTTTAAAGGAATTGTTTTTTTTAACGTTAATTATTTTATTGTGAACGTCATAATTCGAGAATTTAAAGTCTATTAATTTTTACTGTGGAATAAATTGAATATGATTTGTAATGACATTCCTGCGCTCTTTTTCGCAGTGTTCTGCCTAGGCCACTTGATACACTGCATTCTGCTGCTTGTGTACCACATCTCATATTTCTTCTCGCCCGACGAAGAAGTGAGCGATTGTGCCAACGTTTCAACCCTACTGTTCGACATAGTCTACCCCATATACTCCTTCTTCTTACTCTTCTTCATATTCAAATACTCGCACGTAAGTACATAGGTATTAGGTTCCAGATGCATATTTTAAATATTGTTGCCTATGAAATACGTTAAGATTTGATTGCTTCGTGAGCAACACAGGAATATTCCAAATTCGACTCTTAGGCCGTTCACAATAAATATATTCCATTTTTTTTTTTTACATTTTAGTAGAGTCTTGTTGGTGCGAACACACCCCATTTCCTGCAACGTATGAGCTTTAATAACAAAAGAAATTAAGATGTTAAAATATTAAAAATATTTAATATGCCACAGAAGGGCATGTTAAGATAATTGACAGAAGCTATCTGGAATATTTACGAAAAACGTTATATGTGTATTCCTAATATATTTATTCAAGCATCTATAATAATTTAATTATTTTTTATTTATAGCAATCTTTTATGTTGATTTTGATGTGCCCGGTGAAAACTATGTTGCACAGTATTTGTTAATTTAACCATAATGTAAAAGTTAAAGCACCAAAACACATAGATGCCCCCCACAGCGTTGCAACTTCATGTTCAATTAAATAAAAAAATTCTTAGAAGTCAGGGAAGCATGCTAATAACTAGGCAGTCAGAAGGAAAGCCACTGTCAACGTAACGTCACGGTCGGTTGATATGCTTAAGCAAGTTAATTCTTTAGCGTTTCACACGACGCACGAGGAAAAATTTTTACCTCTCTATATAGGAACTTCAAATATACGTATACGCGATTATTTTAGATCCTAACTGCCTTCATCCAATTGAAATATTTTCGTAGAGAAACCCTGATTGCTGTTTAAAGTTCGGCTTCACCTATTATACAAAATTCTTAGTTTTAGTGTCATAATATCTGTTTCAGAAAAAAATACTATAAATATTTTACTATAGAAAATTTACATTTTACGAATTGTTTAGTATTGATGTGTTTAATTTTTACTGTGCGTTATTTGTTAGTTGCAAAAAGGCAAAAACATATAGAAAAATAAAAATATTATCCTGACTTCGTACAACTAGCAAATAACACACAATAAAAATTAAGCTAAAGAATATTAAACTATTATTAAATGTAAATGTTCTGTAATACAACACTGTAAAAAATTACTCTGAAACGGAAATTACGACACGATAACGAAGAAGTTGTGCAACAGAGGTGAATCTGAGCCTTAAAATTATCTAACAGAATGATCTATTGAAGTGCTCGAAAGTCATTTTCTTCTGTGACAAATCAGAGTAATAATAATTATTTCTATTGAAATTTTATGACGATAAGGTCTCAGATGTTTATATGGAAAAAATTGGAATAAACAAGGCCGTGAGTACCTTCCATTGTGTAAATATTGCAGAGGTAATGGCATATAATACGCCATTTTGTTAGTATGTACGCATTAGCTCTGCCCGTGAACAAAATGTTGCGGCGTGTTTCAAAAGTTACTTTATATCAAAACTCAAAAACTGCCATGTTTACCACGAGAAAATATAAGCATGTATTAAATTCTAATTAAAGAAACTACTGGCAGATTACCATATACAACTCTAAATACAATGTTAATATCTTTACCTTTGACTATGTATATTTGTGAGGATGGAATAATAATAATTAAAGTTTGAAAACTGTTCTTAAGGTTGTTTTTTCTCCGAATATTAAATACAAACATATCTGCTAGAATTTTTTATATTTGCTTACCGCAAACTGCATGGAAATTACTACAGAGCTGCCACCAACAACGTTCGTTTGATGTGGAATTTTCAGGTGGTGATTCATCGATTCAAGCCGCTGGCTATTGTCGCGATCATCCACTGCCTGGCATCCAGCATGTGTTTCTGGATGTGGGCCATCATCAGAGAAACTATGGACTACATCAGTTCATACGTCAGGTCCAAGTACGAAGATGAAGCCCAGAACAATAGTTACACAGGTACTCCGCGAGGACTCTAAACTATTGACGCGCTGTGGATCTCGCTCGACTGTCACTATCCCACGCGGCAGCAATGATAATAACTCGACGTTAAATAGAATTTACATGGCTAAACTTCGCTGTAGAAACTTTACTTCTTGCAATAACGACTGTTATATTTAAACGCATGCCACATCTGTTCAGCTAGTGAGGTAGTTCCATTTGTTTAGTTAGATCAGAACGAACAAGCAAACATAAGATCCCAATGTTCTTAAACGACAGGAATAATATTTTCAGTCATTTGTTTTACACAAATAATATTGCAAGACTTATTGTAAAATAACTCTTCAGAAGTTAATTTTTATACAATATAAAATAACTTCTAAATCATAAACGTAATCGATTTCATGTGTGTGGGTATATATAATACTAACATACATTACATGGGTAATTTTTGTTTATTAAGTGGTAAATGTAGTTATTTGGTTTCGTATAGTTTGCATTGCATTATTTTTGTGCAATTGTTATTTAGCTAGGGTTTCCGCTATTTTTCAGACTGTACCAGGTAGCTGTTCTGCAATATCAGCCAAAGTAAAGCAACAAGCGACAGTTAGAAGTAATCCAATAACTAATAGTTCACTGCTTACATGACGAATGTTCTGTATTGCAGGTGCTGTTAACGTTAACGTCGTGCAAATGATTCTAAACGAGAAAGACTTGGTCGCAAACTACTGTCCAGGCCCACCTCAAGTGGCGGTGATCAGAGACAACGTATCTCCGTACCTCTACCCATTCACCATCGAGTACAGCATCATCGTAGGTACGCGAAAGCATCTTCAACTGTATCATTTGCTTTGCGTAACACGCTCGGTGAGCTTGCCAAGGGTTGTAACACCGAGGATATACTGAGGAGGTATCAGTTTAATTCGCATTATTATTTGGAGACATTGGCCCTGATATACTTTTTCATTTATATTATTTTATTCTCTGACTGGCAATTCTTTTGATACAGCCTGGATGTATCTGAGCTAATAAGCAACAACTAATGATAGGATGGCCTTATAAAGTTCAACCATATCGGAGGAAGTAGGTTACAATTGTGGCAGAAGCCAATATACAAATGACACCAATGTGAATACATCTGGGACTATGAAGTTTACAATGCTGCCTGATGAAAACGCGAATTTTGGATGTGTCTAGTCATTATTAAAGTACTTATTTTATTTTCAATTAAATTTCCTTCTGTATTTCAAAAGAACTGACTCTCTGGGGTGCTCGAATACTAATTAAACGCAGGTCGCAATGAACCCATTGCACAGTTCCATGCATATTTTGTGTTTGAATCCGGTAATTAACCTACTGTAACTTCTTAACGATCTACGCTATGATTGTAAGTGTCCATGTAAATCATAAGTTTCTTCTATTTATTTTAAAAATGTTATTCTGCTTATGATTACTTCAGAGGCAATGTTTTTTTTATTGCGCACAAATTTTAATTCTGCACTCTAACTTCTTTAGTTACAGGCTCTCATTAGCGGATAACCTAAAATATTACCAAACACATTTTATAAATAGTAATATTTTTTATTCTTTATGTTTGTAATTTTAACAAATAATACTTTCAGCTATATGTGAAATGGCACTATATTCAGACTAGCCGTTATGGTTTATGAGGATACGCGCCCTTACACACTCATGTTGACCTGATATTAAAAACATTTCATAGAATAACTGACATTCGAGCACTCATCGGCATTTAAAACGTTTTAATTAAATTTAAATAGTCCTAAAATTGGCGCAAAATTATATTTTAACAGTTAGCGTTAGCTAGGACGTGTGTGAAACCATGGAGTATTCTTCAAAAATAGGCTTGTGTGTGAAAATTATTGCATGGAAAAAATTATTTCATGTATAGCAGATCTACAGGTAATAAATCTGAAATATATCAACGTAAAAATTGGTTGTCATCGATTACGTTTATATATAATTGATAGTCTACATTAAAGTAATAAAACCCCACTAACAAAATTAAGCTAAAAAAACTCAACAAAAATCAATAAATAATATAGGTGATCTCAGACTCATGCAAAACCATTCAGCATCACACTCACACAATCGATAAAAAAAATTGTATACCTATGAGTCTATTTCAAACTTATGAACTGATTCAATAATTTCCAAAAAGAGGAAATCGGNCAGGGTATCATCTTCTTGTTGCGGCTGTACAGGTCTAGACTTATGATTCGTGTGGTATGTAAAAAGGGCATTGTTTGATCATAATTTTAGTAAAGCGTGTTAAATTAATGAAATAAAATCAGTAAAACCATTTCAGTCACACATTAATTTCTGAGTTCAAGTGTAACAATCACATGTTTTTTGTATGCACTGTACTTGTCTTGAGCATTTTCTTACTACGAGTGAACAACGGGCTGCGTGCTTGCGATGCAA
Source organism: Clitarchus hookeri (assembly GCA_002778355.1). Taxonomy (NCBI): domain Eukaryota; kingdom Metazoa; phylum Arthropoda; class Insecta; order Phasmatodea; family Phasmatidae; genus Clitarchus; species Clitarchus hookeri. Next base: position 37,681 of record NQII01000537.1, on the reverse strand, counting down.
GCATTAACAATCCACATCAAAAGGGGCGTAGAAAGCTCCACAAACCAGATTGGCTACAAGGAAGACGTTAAAAGTTCTTGGCGCTGATACCTTGCTATGCAAAGTTCCAGTCATAAGTATTACTCATATGCAATGTTTCGACGATAGTGGCTGCAATGACTGAATCGGTTAAACAACTCAAATATTTCATTTCAGTTTTCAAACATTTATATAGGCTGTTCACGATAAACTGAACACTTCTGAAAAATCTGCTTCTACTTGTAGGCACTTTGTGCATTCTTCCACTTTTTGTAAAATTATGACCATTCATGCGTCGGTCGAGTAAAACTGTAAAATAATTATAAAACCAAATATTTCACAAATTCGCTGATCATTACATTTTTACGGATTAAAAAAAAACAGGTTACTAAAGAAGTAATTTTAGTATTAACAAATGTCTACCTGACATTTATAATTCAACGTTAAGACATGGAACTAACTACTTTCACTCCGTCGCTACCAACCTCACTGTGGCCACATTCCACTCGGTGTGCACGTTAAAATACATGCAGGTTGGGGCAGTAACATTTTTCAGAAGTTGATTTCAAAAGTGCTCACTTGATAGCGAGCAGTCTTTAGAACAGTTTCATGCCGATGGGATGGTGTTTGCGTTGACTACCCGTTTGTGTCCGGCCCTGAGCGTGATTACGTTTTTGTCACGAAAAATGGATAAATTCAAGATATCGGGGACTAACCCCACTTAAATGAATACTTTTGAAATTGACCTCTGAAAGAGATATCTGCCCCAACTCTATACGCAATACACGTGGGTTTCTCTTTGAGACCGTCTTCTCCAGGAGAAAGAAAGTAAGCGGGGCTTTCAAAAANAAATACATGCAGGTTGGGGCAGTAACATTTTTCAGAAGTTGATTTCAAAAGTGCTCACTTGATAGCGAGCAGTCTTTGGAACAGTTTCATGCCGATGGGATGGTGTTCGCGTTGACTACCCGTTTGTGTCCGGTCCTGAGTGTGATTACGTTTTTGTCACGAAAAATGGATAAATTCAAGATATCGGGGACTAACCCCACTTAAATGAATACTTTTGAAATTGACCTCTGAAAGAGATATCTGCCCCAACTCTATACGTAATACACGTGGGTTTCTCTTTCAGACCGTCTTCTCCAGGAGAAGGAAAGTAAGCGGGGCTTTCAAAAGTGTTCGAAATAACCATATTTACTTGATCTGCCCGCAGCATAACACTAAGCGAAATATAATTAAGAGAACTGCCACCCGTTCAGTTTACTGGAGCAACTTCCTAACTGTAGTGTGTGTGTGTGTGTGTGTGTGTGACGCGCGACAGCGGGTATCATGTACGTGGTGTGGCACAACATCGGCGCGGAAGACGAGCACGGCGGCGGCAAGGACTCGGACGCCGAGAGCGTGATGACGGACTGGAGCCGGGCGCCGTTCAACTCCGGGGTCATCTCCAGCCACTTGCTCATCTCCGCCGACTGCCGCTCCTCGCACAAGGGGCTGCTGGCCGGCATGCTGCTGCTCATGGTCGTCACCGTCAACATCATCTTCGTCCACATCGCCTACGACAGGTGAGGAGCTTCCTTCCCGCTGCCCGCGCCGTCCGTGCCTCATAAAAACCTGCGTTCGGAAAACGAGGACGAAACGGCTTTCGCGCTGGAATCCTTCATAGATGTGACACCGGTTTCGATGCAGCTGTTAAATTCGTGAAGTCAGTTACCGATGGGGGGAAATTGACATATCAACAACACTAAAGAAGATATTTCCAAATTATTTTTCTTTAAATAAACCTTCGAATGGTCGCGGTCTTCCATGTTACAAGTCAGTCGTACAAATTTCGTTGCCCCCCTCCCTTCCCACCAAAAAATCATATTTATTTGGTATGCAATGTCTTAAATCAACTAAATTCGTATTTTTTTGCTCGGACAAAATAAAAAGGTTTTACAAAATTATTTTTATTTATCTTCGAAGTTCGGCGAACTTAAATAGAAAATAAGATAATTTATCATAGCAGCTCATTTCTAATTTCAGTCTGACAGTCGGAACAATTTTCCTTGTTATTCTACATGTTTCATTCAGTAAAAAGCCCTCTTACTAAGATATGCGTTTGTCTGTAGATATAAATAACAGTAGTAGTGGTAGTGAGTATTTGTTTTAGAACATAGCGTATATGTGATACTGGTAAGCTGTTACAGAGTATCTATTTGCTTGTGATCACGAGAATCATTCAGTAATTTCCTTGCAACGAGTTTTATTGCAGTGCAAATTTTGATAGTAATCCGAGCTATGTATTCAGAAAGATGCCTCTAGTACCATATAGGCTACTAATACCATTATAAACACTAGTCCCACTAATACCACAATTACTATCGGTGTTATCGCCATTAATTCTACTAAAATCACTATTTTCAACGTTACCATTACTTCCACTACTACTACTATCAACACCACTACTGTTACTCTGCCACTAATATCATTAGTACCAATACTACAATTTCTACCACCATTTTACTAGCATCCTACTGCCATTACCATCACTACCACCCACCAACAACACTACGACCACCATCACCACCATTACCACTTGTACCGTTACGACCCCTAATACCCCTACGATGGCCACTACTAACACTACAATGACCACTACAGCCCTACGGCCACTACTAACACTACATAACCACTACAGTCCTACAGCCACTACTACCACTACGACCATTATTATTTAAATTGCTACTTTAGCTACTACACTTACAGTATATGGATGAAATAAATATTATTATAAAGCCTTTTGTGCACTTTTATTATCATTCATCATTGGGCTTTGAATGCAATACATGTGTTTTTCTTCACATTTATGTGATATAACCTGGTTCGGTTTAGGTTTATATGTGTTGTACGTTGTGGTTCCCACAGCAACATCATCGACACGATGCTGATCGTGAGCAACTCGGTGGAGCTGGCGCTACTGTGCACCCTGATGGTGGCCGCCGTGTGGGCGTACGTTGTCTACTTTNCTACCACCCACCAACAACACTACGACCACCATCACCACCATTACCACTTGTACCGTTACGACCCCTAATACCCCTACGATGGCCACTACTAACACTACAATGACCACTACAGCCCTACGACCACTACTAACACTACAATGACCACTACAGCCCTACGGCCACTACTAACACTACATAACCACTACAGTCCTACGGCCACTACTACCACTACGACCATTATTATTTAAATTGCTACTTTAGCTACTACACTTACAGTATATGGATGAAATCAATATTATTATAAAGCCTTTTGTGCACTTTTATTATCATTCATCATTGGGCTTTGAATGCAATACATGTGTTTTTCTTCACATTTATGTGATATAACCTGGTTCGGTTTAGGTTTAGATGTGTTGTACGTTGTGGTTCCCACAGCAACATCATCGACACGATGCTGATCGTGAGCAACTCGGTGGAGCTGGCGCTACTGTGCACCCTGATGGTGGCCGCCGTGTGGGCGTACGTTGTCTACTTCCGTAAGCTGGACGTGAACCACCACCCCGTGTCCATGCTGGACGACCTGCTGCTGCTCATATGCATGCCTGCCTTCTTCCTATACGTCATCACCAGCCTCGTGCCCGCCATCCTCTATGGCGAGGTGCTCAATATCATCGTCATGCTTGTCACCGTAAGTAGCTCTATTGCCCTCTAGTCGAGTTATGAGGTTTGAAGAGCGCTCACAGGCGAGACTTTCAGTGAGGTCAAGTTGGGGCTGCGAAGAAATACAATAGCTGGAGAAACGGGAGCACGCTCAGAAAACGCGCCGACTAACTGCACGTCCACCACGTTTCCCAAGTGCGAAAATATTTAGCGAAGCCTCTGACTACTGCGATACAGATTCGATCCCTAGTTGATACACCTCAGGTCTTAAAGTGATCAACGTTGCCGAGCGCCAATGCTTTCCTCCCTCCTTTACATTCTGTTAACATACTACACAGTCGTGTCTTCATTGTGAGTCTCCCTTGAATTCATAGCATTGTGGTTTGGTGGGGGTATGCATCAGGTGACTGAAAGTCATCAGTTAACAGGAGTTAAAAACTACACTAAACTACAGCTAACCGAATGCCAGCTGTTCAACACTTCAGCTAGACGACAGGCAACTGTCCGATAATGCTTCTGATTAGCTGGCAGAGGTTCAAAATGACAGCTGACTAAAAGTCACCTTTTAAACACACCAGCTAGTCTACAGGCAGCGATTGACATGGCAGCTGACCGATGTTATCCAAGTGAAATGTAGGGCAGATGAATATGACACAGACTGGCGGCTAACCTTGGAGATTCACCATTCCCAAGGTCATCATTCCGGCAGAGATCCTCGCACATGAAGGCATGTATCTACTCCGTATTCACTCACAGCTACATTCCCGGGAGGGTGTTTGGTAACTGTTCATATTAAGGTAACGCTCACATGGCGAGGAGAGTGAGCCGTCTATAGTTGGCCCACAACATCCCGCATAACTCGATTTGTGAGCACCAGGTCGTTACAGAAGTGGTTCTGAGGCCACTGTAACATGGAGGTTTCGTCTTTAACTGTTTGTGCCTAACCGTGCGACATAATGCCGAAACTTTAATGTGACTAAAGAGTGTGGGAAATAGGCATCATTCATTGCCGACGCCCGTTTAGATTACCACATAGCCTTCAATTTTTTTAATTTAGCGATCAGCATTTACTCATTCGCTTCTCTATTGTGGGGGCAACCTGAATTTATCCCATAAAGGATTAAAGGTTACACTTCGGCCTATCAGCTCATGAGGCTCCTACTTTGGTAGGAACTAGAATATCCACGACTGCAGCTTACCGTGCGCACAATTCACACACAACTCGTTCAAGGTTAACTAAACACTACAAATAAAAAATCTATGTAAAAAATGTATGCCCTTTCCATGTGTACGAAAATGTATGTATACCTTACCTTCAATTCCGTAGTGGTGTTGCCTTCAAATCAAAAAAATTATGTAAAAAATAATGTCCTTTCCATATGTACAAAAATGCATGTATACACTAATCTACAAATCCGTAGCGGTGTCGGCAGAAACTTATAAAAGGTGTGTAACTTTTGCCTTAATTAGAAGATTTTAATACAATTGCCAGTAGAATTTAGTTTTGTTTTCTATACTATTGAGTAAGAACTAACATATTTGTGTTTCTATCAATTTCGCAGTGTCAGGCGGAAAGATACGCAGCGAGTATATAAAAATACACATTCAGTGTAGAGTGGAGAGGTGGGGGTGGCTCGTAACATTGAGGCCTTGAGAGCCGGGATGCAAGGGCGGGGGAAACGAGAGATCCCCGAGAAAACCCGCCGACCAGCGGCATCGTGCGGCAAGATTCCCACGTGTAAAAATCAGGGCCCGACCCCGGCGAGAATCGAACACGGTTCGCCTTGGTGGGAGGCGAATGGTTTAACCACTACACCACCGCGGCCTCTACCAGCCCTCATAAATAAACGGCTATTCTGCTGCACATCAACCGACAGCCCTTAGGCGAACTGAAACAAACAATGACACATGTCTTTATCATCCGGCAGATCGTGCAAGTGGTGCTGCAGACACCCTTCATCATCGACGGGCTGCGTCGCTGCAGCAACTCGCAGGAACTGCGCAAGAGGAAGCCGGGCCGCGAACTCATCACCTTCCTGATCGTCGTGAACGTGGCCATGTGGATCGACGAGACGTTCGACCTCAAGTCGTACAACATGCCCGACGTGCGCTATGACTTCTACGGCAAGGGCCTCTGGTCCATCCTCAAGCACGCCACCATCCCGCTCATCGTCTTCTACCGCTTCCACGCCTCCGTCTGCTTCGTCGACATATGGCAGTCCGCATACGTGAAGGGCTCTTAGAGCCCATCACACAGTTCAAGACTTCAGCATTTGACTTCGCGTTTGCTTATCGATACACTCTAAACCCGAATCAGTGATATCAATAAGTGAAGTAACATCCCCTGAAAGTCTCTTGATAAGCTACTGCCGACTGGCAAATCGAGTAAATGAACTGGGGCCAAGTGACTTAGTACAGTAGAATTCTAGACATTCAATGGGAATCATAAATAATTCAGTGAAATTCAGTCGTCATATTAATTAGTTGTCAGGCACTGATTATCAGTCGCTCAATTTTCACTATCTTCACTAATTTGACTCAATCCTCACTGTTTCAGATTTAGAGTGCAGGGCCACCTATTTTTCAGGAAAAGATCCCACGACTAGAGTTGTACTCCAAAACACGTTAGTTCAGATCCAATATCGCGTGTTAGTGTCTGCCAGCCAAACAAGGACGTTCAGTGTCCCAGTAACTTTACTCTGACTGGCCCAGTCGAGAAGAAAAGGTCTTCGCAGACACGCAGCCAATAGCAAATTATGAAGTTTGCAAGCTTGCACGTAAGAAGTTGAAGTATAGCTTGAGCATAAATCTTTTCGCGAAAAACAGGTAGTCCAACTTATAGATTTTTTTCTCGTAGTGCACGAGACAATGGAAATAGTAAATTTAAAGTCAGGCTGTATTGACTTAACGATTTCGAACCGCGAAAAAATTAAAGTCAAATTCAAGCACCATTTTTGCTGAGAATCAGTCGGGGGTCATGCGGAAGGAATATGAATCACTATTTTACTGTGAGGCAAGTTTCAGTTCCGAATATTGAGCCAAGATTTCTAAAATCAATAAAATATAACATAAACGTTGAAAGAAAAAAAAGACACGAGTGGGTACTTACAAGCAAAGAAAAATAATATTTATTTAACAGTTTAAAACAAAAAAAAATATATATATATATATATATATATACAGGCCGCGGCTTATTATCGGAAAAAATACATAAAATCCATTCTTCGGATGTATATGTATATACAAAAATTTCCATTTCAAGATAAACATTTTTACCGAGACTATAATACGTTTTATTTGAATCTTAAATTGACGTTCTTANGCTCTCTACCATTCTCCCCCTCACGTCAGCACTTCCCTTTATCGGTTCTCCTATTTCTTTCTTTGCCAGTCTTGATATCTTCTACTGGCATATTTTAGTACAGCCTTCATCTCGGCAATGTCTCCCTTCCTATTGCTTCACTGAATCTTCCTCAGTAACTTGCATCAACCCTAGTGCCATAACACATTTACTTCGAACAAACTCTTTGCTTATTTTATTTCTCTTGAGCAGTGAGATGCTTCTTGCGAACATCATCTCCACTGATTCAGTTTTTATTTCCTTGATCTTATGTTTACACTCCGTACGTGACTTAAGGCACGTCAGTTGACAAGTACAATAACTGTTCACACTTAAGAAGCACTTGGCGCCATTTAACCATTTTTTCCCCAGTTAATTTTTCTACAGAGATACCCACCATTTGTACTGCAAATTTCCCCGCATTTCTCTGCAATAAAAAGAACATTAACATTTATAACATTTTACGAGTCACGTCTATTATAAGTGACAATGAGACACTTAATACATATGTAGACAGTTTACATTTTACCACATGACAGAGAATATCAAGCATACAACCAATTCCTGGTATTATACTGTAGAGTATTGAAAAAGATTTTCCTTGATATATTTAATGATTCTTGTGTCGGAAATTTTGTTTCAGAGTAATTATTGCGAGCATATCCATGTGTACAACTGTGTATAATAATACGAGCTTGTGAGCTTATGTATAATATTATTGAAAAATAATGCTTTCACAAGTTAAAGTTAATGCTTAAAATTGTGTCACAGTTACCCACAGAGAGTTGAGATTTTGTGCCGGTGATACAGGTTAATAAATGAAAAAAGAGCACTCACTGAATCTAAATGTATATTATTACTCCCTATTGTCTGCACGAAATGTTCAGTTATGTTTGTTAGCATTAAGTCCTGTATATTCTACTAAACGGAATCACCAGTTANCCTGTATATTCTACTAAACGGAATCACCAGTTAAGTTCAACTTCAAGAGACACTCTTCGGCGTCAGCACTTCAGCTCTATGCTATGGCTACTTTGATTGGCAGCGTCGCAGATAGGGTATTGGTAAACCAGTGAATTTCTTTCTCCCCGTCTCTCTTTCTCTCTCGGCCTNGATTGGCAGCGTCGCAGATAGGGTATTGGTAAACCAGTGAATTTCTTTCTCCCCGTCTCTCTTTCTCTCTCGGCCTATCTACTTGCCTTTTGCTCATTAGCATACGATTACGAGCATAGAAACTGTCACCAACTTTGTCTATGCTAAGCACAAAAGTTAATCAGGGACTTAAATGGTTGAGAAATCGCGGAGGTAAAAATTAAGACATTTTACAAACACTTGTTTATAACTGGGGTGGGAAACAATGAACAAAATTTGAATACATTCTAATTACGATGAAAAATTCGAAAACTTGTTTGTTTTTATATTTACAAAGAAGATCGAATTTGGTTTCGCACATAAATTTTAAAGAATTACGTGCTATAGTTAAAAATATTTTTTTATGTGATGCCTGTGTCAGGAGCGATTGTAAAATGTACAGTTATGCAAGCAATATCGCTGTTTATAATTCAGGAAATGTATAATGAGTTCACCGTGGCAGTCACATAACAAAATTTCAGTGGTTTTATGATTAGATTAGTAGATATGGATAACTATACAGGCGGCGGGAACATATTTGGGAAGAAATAATTTAAAAAACAAAATTAGTTTAATTGCATTACTTTAGGAACTCAGGAAAAATTATTACAGTTTAGTATTTGTAAGATTCCATGTGAGGAATTGCTTTTCGGAACAAAATATAAAGGTTCAGAACAAACAAAATAAATTTCATTACCATACCGGCAGTTTCTAAAAAATTTCGGGAGTAGGGAGTGAAGAGAATTTCTATATTCCATAGCTTATATGAACTTACTTTATAATTTCTGATTAAAAAATTAGTTCTAAGCCAATTTTCTGAGAACTTGTAAGGTCGGCAAACTAAAAATTTTATATTGTTTTATCTTTCATAAATACTCTAATAAAAGACTATGAAGAACTTACTGAAAGACGTTCGCTACTAAATTAAAGTGGAAATATATGCCTACACGCACACATACTATGCTAAGATAAGGCTATAAACGCATATGCCTTGTGTGGTATTGTCACAAAGTGTAGAATAAAACTTCCTGAAATCTCAGAAGCCTTCACGATCGTGGCATTAAAGCGGTAGTACATGAGTAAAATATGAAAATAAATACTTAATTATTTTCATTTTCCCGTCCTCTAAAAATCACGTAATAAAATTCAACGAAGCTGATTTTTAAATAGCAAACCATTGCAAAAACACAAATTATATATTCTTAACCAACCAAAATTTCGTGTAGAAATTCCCTACCGTTATGTTATAAAACAAACATATATATATATATATATATATATATATATATATGTATTTGTTTTCAAATTTGTTTACATTTATGTATTTGAATTACTTTCGCGATTATAAAATATTCCTTTTCCCCCAAATATTCCCTTCTGTTTATCGGTCTAATATAAACGAAGTTTGGCAGTTACTATTTGAGGAGAATAAAATCAGATATGTCATGAAGTTTAACGAAAAAGATAAACCAATAGTATCGTTCATAGGAGAATTTCATTTGTAAAATTCTGTAATGGTACGAGTCTGTTTTCCAAACTGAGTACGTCAAATTCGAAGGCACTGTAAACAGTTAAATACCTAATACTTAATATAATCTTGTTGTTCTATTTGTAAAACCACACTAGTATAGAGTCACTTTGTCGGAATCATCATATAACGAGGTGGCCAGCAGAGCACATCTTGTTCTGCTTACGTATAGTCTTGAATCAACCGCAGACTGAAAAAATCCTTAGTAGTTTTGGGAGACGTAGCTTTCTGTCTCTTTATGAGATAAAATTAGTAATAAGGGTTTTCGCATACGTTGAATATATAACGTTATACCACTTGATTTTTTAAATTTATTATTCATGATATACACCTCAAACGTGAATCAGTCTTTTCAATCTGTGTCTTTAAAGTTATTGGTGTATGAAGTCATCCACTGAGTTTAAATGTCTCAGTTTCCGATAACTAGGTTCCATTTTCACATACTGGATGCGATTTTATTGCTTTATGTAGAGAGAGTATTGTTTCCTTAAGTACTTTCTATAGCAAGCATACACTTAAAGATTCGCAAATAATTAAGCACAAGCAACATCAATATATTGTAGGCATTGCAGCTACATATAAAGTGGGCGAAATTAGAAACGACAAGTATACAACTGTCAAGAGAGATTTTCCATACGGAATGCTGCTTTTTGAAACATATATTTTATGTCGTCAGATACGAAATAAATGGTAGTTTAGATAATCGTAATTTTGTAATTTAATTTGAAACTAATTATGTGTGTATATTTACAGTTATTTTCAAGCATCGAATAATTAACTGATGAATCAGCGTGCAGAGTTTGGCAAAACATATTAAATGACGGATTACAGTGCATATAAATACAACCTAGTGCTAAGGAACTAAAACTGTGTTGGGATCGTCGCGCCCATCGGTTTCACCTCAAACTACACTTGAAGTACAACATAAATGAAAGTAATATTGCACCAGTATAATAATGATTACTGGCATGGAAATGAGCGCTCTGGAGGGAGTACTTTGACAGGTTTTTTTCAAGGTACGACCCGCATGTGCCTTTCATCCTTGAAAGGTAGCATGGAATGAGACCCTAAGAATGCATTTGTGGAAGATATGTGATTACAGCTTTACTGTAATTGTTTCGTAAAATATACTTTTATTTTTTACTTATTTATTAGCCTCCAAAATCACACAGCATACGTTTTGGTGGTTGTCAAATAAATACAAAACAGAACAGTTATAATATCACAATACAAACAATACTAACTATACANTACGTTTTGGTGGTTGTCAAATAAATACAAAACAGAACAGTTATAATATCACAATACAAACAATACTAACTATACACAAGATTATTTTATAAGGTACATAGGCTAAAGAAATCTTATACTAAAGTAGATACATAACACAGACACGTAGTAAAAATTGTTATCAACGGAATAACAACCTTTGTCTATATGATAACGTTTTAAATGTAATTTAAAGATAGAAAACTTTTTCCTTTTAAGAATATCCTTTAATGGTCACGGGGGACTGTTGAAAATTTATAGGGCTGCATTATACGGATGGGTTTTTAAATTTTATGTTCTGTATAAAATATGATGTATATCTGTATTTTGTCGGGTATTATACAAATTAATATCCTGGTTGGTTGCGTAGCTGGTGTTCGATAAACCAAAAATTGTGGTTAATAAATATACAAACTGAGCAAATTAAGCACTCTCAATTTTTTTAAAGTGAGTTTTACAGTTGAACAGTTTTTTTTGTACACTTACAAATCTTTGAAAAAATTCAACATCCGTTGTGAAACTTATTTTTCGTAACTTTACAAAAGCTATATTTTTAATGCATATAAAAAAATGTCTGTGCTGACCAGGAATCGCTATAACCTACGAAGTTGAAGTTACAAACTATTAAAACCAGTGNGTATAAAAAAATGTCTGTGCTGACCAGGAATCGCTATAACCTACGAAGTTGAAGTTACAAACTATTAAAACCAGTGAATAGCATTTTATTTGCAACAAGTGAATTTGTTTACGAATTAAGTGCATTTGAATAGTTACTAATCACTGAGTTAGGAGGAAAATGTTTCTTGATGACGTTCTTTCAAGTTCAATTTCACTGCCTTTAACCCTACTTTCATAGGAAAGAAGGCTAATGCAATCATGCTGCTATATGTATTTCCCCTGCCTGGAAATTTTTGTACCTACCCAAACAGACGCCAATAAAATTTTTTTTTAGGTGCTCAGTGCCATTATTATGTCGTTCCGACACAAAAACGTATAAAACAATATATTCTTCAATTACAAAACTAAAAAAATGCAATAAATAGGTGTCATTTATAGCCATTCTGTAGTGCAGTAATTTTCGTAATCATTTATTTCATTTCTTATCAAGACGGCACGTTACCTTTCAGTTAATACACAATATTAATTATAATCATAAGTAGTCTAAAATACTTCAAGACAAAGTAGTCTTGTAATAAATTGCTGACTCTTGTAACGCAAAGGNTACGTTTTGGTGGTTGTCAAATAAATACAAAACAGAACAGTTATAATATCACAATACAAACAATACTAACTATACATAAGATTATTTTATAAGGTACATAAGGTAAACAAATCTTATACTAAAGTAGATACATAACACAGAAACGTAGTGAAAATTGTTATCAACGGAATAAAAACCTTTGTCTATATGATAGCGTTTTAAATGTAATTTAAAGATAGAAAACTTTTTCCTTTTAAGAATATCCTTTAATGGTCACGGGGGACTGTTGAAAATTTATAGGGCTGCATTATACGGATGGGTTTTTAAATTTTATGTTCTGTATAAAATATGATGTATATCTGTATTTTGTCGGGTATTATACAAATGAATATCCTGGTTGGTTGCGTAGCTGGTGTTCGATAAACCAAAAATTGTGGTTAATAAATATACAAACTGAGCAAATTAAGCACTCTCAATTTTTTTAAGTGAGTTTTACAGTTGAACAGTTTTTTTTGTACACTTACAAATCTTTGAAAAAATTCAACATCCCTTGTGAAACTTATTTTTCGTAACTTTACAAAAGCTATATTTTTAATGCGTATAAAAAAATGTCTGTGCTGACCAGGAATCGCTATAACCTACGAAGTTGAAGTTACAAACTATTAAAACCAGTGAATAGCATTTTATTTGCAACAAGTGAATTTGTTTACGAATTAAGTGCATTTGAATAGTTACTAATCACTGAGTTAGGAGGAAAATGTTTCTTGATGACGTTCTTTCAAGTTCAATTTCACTGCCTTTAACCCTACTTTCATAGGAAAGAAGGCTAATGCAATCATGCTGCTATATGTATTTCCCCTGCCTGGAAATTTTTGTACCTACCCAAACAGACGCCAATAAAATTTTTTTTTAGGTGCTCAGTGCCATTATTATGTCGTTCCGACACAAAAACGTATAAAACAATATATTCTTCAATTACAAAACTAAAAAAATGCAATAAATAGGTGTCATTTATAGCCATTCTGTAGTGCAGTAATTTTCGTAATCATTTATTTCATTTCTTATCAAGACGGCACGTTACCTTTCAGTTAATACACAATATTTATTATAATCATAAGTAGTCTAAAATACTTCAAGACAAAGTAGTCTTGTAATAAATTGCTGACTCTTGTAACGCAAAGGTTATCGGGTTGAGTCTTGGTGCCGCCATTGCATTCTTTTGTAAGTAGAAGTTGAAAGTTATTGTTACACGTCCCTCGTATTTATTCATTATAGCATGTTCTAAATCACAAGAATTTTCTTTTTTATTTCACTTCTCAACAAAGCAAGTAGTATTAAAAGCCTCTAACGTGTAATGTAACAAATATGTGTATTGCATTTTTTTTTCATAGAGAAATATTTTCCAGTTCTACAGAAAAGTTTAAGGCAGCAGAATTTCCAAGGATTTTTCTTGTAAATGTAGAAAAGGCGCCTGCCAACACCTAAGTCCGTTACGTTCTNAGGCAGCAGAATTTCCAAGGATTTTTCTTGTAAATGTAGAAAAGGCGCCTGCCAACACCTAAGTCCGTTACGTTCTCCACGTGCAAAAATACGGGTGTGACGTCGCCGAGAGTGTAACTAGGATCGCCGTGGTGGGACGAGAAGACGGATGGCGGTCCCGCTAGCCGCGGAGCCACCGCGGCACCACTCTACCAGCGAGGCTCGCCGACAAACGATTTTTAAACCGCTCGTTATCGAGCATCGTGACGCCACGTAGCGGGGAGACCGTAAGGTGCCGGAGGTTATCCCGGCAGCGTGGTTCTGCGGCGCGAACGTGAGAATACGGCGCCACTCCAAGACCGCGGAGGGAAATTCGCCCAGCGGAAAATTCCCTCCACCTGCCTGGGCGTCAAATCTGCGAACTTAGGTCTACCATACAGGCTCCTTGGTTACTATACCAAACGATCTGACCATCCGATGTAAATAATACAACAGATAGGAAAATTCCATAAAAGTAAAATACNGGTTACTATACCAAACGATCTGACCATCCGATGTAAATAATACAACAGATAGGAAAATTCCATAAAAGTAAAATACATTTTTTTCACATTTTTCGAGGTAGTTTCCTGGACTGTAATCGCTTCCGTTTGCCCACAACTCCATCGTGTGGCCAGCCAAATAACTTGACGTTAGCCTTCGTTCCTCCTCTTTTTAATACGGTGAAGTGAGAGAAGAGATTCGGGTGGCTCTTAATTAACATCAAGGTTTTGAGAGCCGATGAGGGTGAAGCGAGGAGAGTATATAGCAGCGCCGGAATGCAAAGGTGGGGGAAACGGGAGATCCCCGAGAAAACCCGCCGACCAGCGGCATCGTCCGGCACGATTCCCACATGCGAAAATCCGCGGGCAACCCCACCGGGAATCAAAACCCGGTTCGCCCAGGTGGAAGGCGAGTAGTCTAACCACTACACCACCGCGGCCTCTTAAAGTACTCAATAATACAGAAATAAAACAACTGCATGTTCCATGAATTTCACCAGCACACGCCAACAAAATGGCGTTACTAGCCAGCAACATGCCAGAAGGTAGTTCGCCAATCAGCGCGTGGTAAATTACTAGCCAACCGGCAGCCCAGCCACCAGGGAATATTNTCTTAATTAACATCAAGGTTTTGAGAGCCGATGAGGGTGAAGCGAGGAGAGTATATAGCAGCGCCGGAATGCAAAGATGGGGGAAACGGGAGATCCCCGAGAAAACCCGCCGACCAGTGGCATCGTCCGGCACGATTCCCACATGCGAAAATCCGCGGGCAACCCCGCCGGGAATCAAAACCCGGTTCGCCTAGGTGGAAGGCGAGTAGTCTAACCACTACACCACCGCGGCCTCTTAAAGTACTCAATAATACAGAAATAAAACCACTGCATGTTCCATGAATTTCACCAGCACACGCCAACAAAATGGCGTCACTAGCCAGCAATNGAAATAAAACCACTGCATGTTCCATGAATTTCACCAGCACACGCCAACAAAATGGCGTCACTAGCCAGCAATATGCCAGAAGGTAGTTCGCCAATCAGCGCGTGGTAAATTACTAGCCAACCGGCAGCCCAGCCACCAGGGAATATTCCGCAAGACTCGCGTAGCCATTCAGCGAATGGGTACGCTCACATCAAAGAAACGCCATGTATGCATTCTATTCACGATTATTTCCAACTTTTCTGAAGCCCTGCCGAAGATCTATTCTTAAGATATTCCTCCGCCTCATACAAACAACGTTCATACAAGTGTAGAAAATTACACCAAAGGGACAACGCGCCATACTTGTGCGCACTCAGTTTAATAATACTTTATATGAGAACTATTTCCTAGAAGGCATTGCCAACATATATATCCCCCCAGTTTTTATCAACTTTAATTATATATAAAATATTATAATATACACATAAAATATAAGTTAAAGTTCAACTAACCAAAAATAATACACTTTTATTTGACAAAAAAGGTCAAACGCATGCGATACATGACATACTTAGGAAACAAAAGTACGTCACGCATTGGGTGATTTTTCAAACGTTCAATTCGAAAAGTGTGAAGATACCGCGAATACACTACACTTTCAAAAACATTGGCACGGATTTTCGATAGGGCAGATGCACCTGAGTCCCCAAACAGGACGGGAAATTGTCTGACATGGTCGAGGGAGCACTGAGAGACAGGAGAGGAAAGGTCCACCGAGTCATTCCCCTCTCTTCGGCAGGGGAAAGTGGGCGACTGCAGCTCGTCGCGAGCGCAGTTCTGCCAGAGGCCAGTCGCCGAGCAGCACAACCAGCCGTGCAGTTCCGGAGAAGGGCGGCAGTCCTGGGCGAAACACCGCGGCGTCTCCCAGCGACGACAATCCTGCGCTCCGTCTACGGCCCGTGCCAGCACGCTGGAAACGCTATACCTTTTCGAGGCTATCGCCAGTGTTTTTCATTTTAGAATCTCCGAATATCAATGAACTGTTGTCAATATGAAATTCATCAGACTTTTATCCACGACGCGGCGGTTTTATAGTGAAAATTACGAACAACTCGAGTTAAACGAGTAAAATTTTACGAGTTCTTCGTTGTGATTTAGGATTCATACAAGAACAGAAGGAAGAAATTTGGTAAGTAGAATATTTTTATCAGGTCAATATTTAAGGTGTTGGGTTGTATAATCACCTTTTATACAAGAAAGATTTTGTTCTCCAATCGCAAATACGAGTGAGTTTTAAAGTTGCCATTATTTCATAAACATAATTTTTCATTCTAGCAACTTTGCAATAGATATAAAATAACATATTTAATAAAAAACATTGGCTAAGTTAAAATTTTAATGAGCCCTTTCCAACTCAGACCTGATTTTATTAACTTTTTAATGTACGGGACTGGGTTCAACGTAATATTTTAAAGAATCTTTATAAAAATGTAAGTAGAACACAAATTAATATACTGATTGTATGCCATTCAACTGACTCATTATCGAAGTGTCACCGGTATGGGCTGATGATTTGAGGCCAACCTCGTGAGGAATGAGAATTTTATCAAAATTAGGACCAACGACGGATGTAAATTATTTTGATAACACAAACCAGAGTAAGTTGGTAGGAATGAATCCGGGTTTTCACAAATTATAACGTGATTCATGAAGTATTGTCAGGCGATTACAGGAAAGTGATGAGACCCACGTTAGACGTTATACTGTGACTGTTAATAACTTACACAAAAGCCGTGTTCATNTCATTCTAGCAACTTTGCAATAGATATAAAATAACATATTTAATAAAAAACATTGGCTAAGTTAAAATTTTAATGAGCCCTTTCCAACTCAGACCTGATTTTATTAACTTTTTAATGTACGGGACTGGGTTCAACGTAATATTTTAAAGAATCTTTATAAAAATGTAAGTAGAACACAAATTAATATACTGATTGTATGCCATTCAACTGACTCATTATCGAAGTGTCACCGGTATGGGCTGATGATTTGAGGCCAACCTCGTGAGGAATGAGTATTTTATCAAAATTAGGACCAACGACGGATGTAAATTATTTTGATAACACAAACCAGAGTAAGTTGGTAGGAATGAATCCGGGTTTTCACAAATTATAACGTGATTCATGAAGTATTGTCAGGCGATTACAGGAAAGTGATGAGACCCACGTTAGACGTAATACTGTGACTGTTAATAACTTACACAAAAGCCGTGTTCATCAAAAAAGGAAATGTATGTAATAGAATCCAACTGTTCGGCTATTCAAATTTTCTTTGTTATACGAGTTTTCCTAAAGCATGTCACAGGATTGAAAATTTTAACTTCGTTTCATTTGGGACTTACTTTCATAATCACGTTATTTTAAAGAATGCATCGAGAATCCACGCTAAAAAAAACCAAATATGTGCAATAGAAAAAAACTAAAATCGCATTATTGAGACCCTGCCACGCATTTTTCTGGTTGAAGTAGTGTTAACAATTGNCAAAAAAGGAAATGTATGTAATAGAATCCAACTGTTCGGCTATTCAAATTTTCTTTGTTATACGAGTTTTCCTAAAGTATGTCACAGGATTGACTATTTTAACTTCGTTTCATTTGGGACCTACTTTCATAATCACGTTATTTTAAAGAATGCATCGAGAATCCACGCTAAAAAAACCAAATATGTGCAATAGCTCCACAAAAAAAAAAACTAAAATCGCATTATTGAGACCCTGCCACGCATTTTTCTGGTTGAAGTAGTGTTAACAATTACATTAGTCTTTTTCTGCACAGGATATTAACAAGGATATACTGTAGTCTAATGTGTTTGGTGTTGAAATGCACATGTTCAGACAATATAGACTTCATCCGCGTGTACCTAAATTATGTTACAATTTCATAGAGTGCACAAAAATTAAAACTTTTGTGCTTAATCACGCACACACACGGGCATTCTAATATACATTTTAAGCAACTATGTTTAATCAATTATTATAGGGTGTCGTGACTCTAAACTGTTATTCCACAGCTGTTTATAATATCATAACGACATAGCAACAATCTTAAGGGCTCCAGACGTGACTTATTTTCTTCGATGCCGCCCATTGACCATACAAATAAACTGTTCGTAAAAAGGCAGGGACCACGCAGCTTACCGCTGAGGTCTATAGTGTGCCTGTGGAAGGGAGCGAGGTTAATATAGAGCAGAGGTGGAACGGGATTGCGGGTCGAAATGGGAGTACCCCGAGAAACCCACAGGCTATGGTCCACGTCCGCCACTATTCCCATACGCGAAATTACGGGTGTGATCCGCGCTAGGAATATAACCCGGCATGCCGTGGTCTGACCACCAAACCACTGCTGCCCCCAACCCTGTAAAATGACATTTCCTGAGTTTACATCAGCTGAGGTGTGGAGCTACGATCTTAAACCAAATGGGTAGTGAGTTTGAGATCCTTCCCTTTGCAACTCACTACACTTTTTTCTTATTAGGGTTCGTAGCGCAACGGAACGGCATTGTGTTTGTTACTCCAAATACCACAAAGTTTGAAGAAAAAAAGGCGAGAACCGTTTGAAGTTGTTGAGTTGAGAGATTTGGGCGGCTCTTAACAACGAGGTCTTAAGAGCCGATGAGGGTGAAATGAGGTGAGAATGTAGCAGCGCTGGAATGCAAGAGCAGGGGATATGAGATATTTTTGAGAAAACCCTCCAACCAGCTGCATCGTCCGGCACGATTCCCACTTGCGAAGATCCGGGAGTGACCCGGCCGGGGATCGAATCCGTTTCGCCTTGGTGGGAGGCGAACAGGCTAACAGGTCAGCCACTGCGGCCACAACTGTTTGGATTAAGTTTGTTCTCATAAAGCCTTTCCTTGACAAACTTCTTTTCACTAAGCAAATCACGCCAATAGAGTGACATTATTTATAATTGATGTATATATAAAAGTCAAAGTTTGTATGTATGTGTGTTTCTATGTTTGTTTTTTCTCTGAACAATTCTAAACCTTTTTGACGGTTCTGGACCAAATTTGGCAGGGATACCCTTCTTTGCCCAATTTAAGATTGTGTGTAGGCCAAAACTGGCACCCCCCTCCCCCCAGGCAAGAAACCGCCAAACCCCCCTCAAACGGGGTCATGTATTTCACTTCTACACCGGGTAGCTGCGGTGGCTGAGCGGTTAGACTGCTCGTCTCCCACCGAGGCGGACCGGGTTCAATCCCCGGCCGGGTCACTCCCGGACTTTCCCAAGTGGGAATCGTGCCGGACGATGCAGCTGGTCAGCGGGTTTTATCGGGGATCTCCCGTTTCCCTCAATCTTTCATTCTGACATTGCTCCATACTAATCTCTTTTCACCCTCATCGGCTCTCAAGACATCGTTGTTAAGAGCCGCTCAAATACCACCGACTCACTTCTACACCGTTCGACAATCTGGACTAATTTTGGCAGGGATGCCCTTCAGTGCACAACTTAGAATTCTGTGTAGGACAAAATTGACTCCGGCCTCCCTATGGTCCCTAAACCTCTAAAACCGGGTCGTGCATCTCTCATTCCCTCATATCCGAGCAATGCTTGGTAGTTTCGCTAGTTACTGACAAGCAAAGCAAACAAAACAGCTCGAATTCAGCGAGTTCAATCGGTGCTAGGATGGACTTGAGAAACTTGTACGTTCTTGTTATTTTCGTGATTGGCCCGCTCGTTTTTCTTGGCACGCCCTGCAGAACTGTGAACCAGTAATACACCTGTAGAAAGAAACCGAGCCAATGACTTGAAGGATGTTCACGGTTAATCGAGCACTTTTGAAATCATCCTTTGGAAAAGTCACTATGTAAACGGAAATGTTGAAAGAAATTAATCAGATAATAACTAATTTACTGTTACGCACATCCACAGGAATGTCAGTTAATTTGCCCAGTCATTACGGTACGTTCACGCAATTAACTATGCAGTCGTAATTGTAGCATCGCGTTAATTTACGAAGATATCCATATAAATTTTTGCAGTGCTTCTCGTAAAATCCACGGAACTTTTTTAAGAGTGTACAACAGTTTGTAAAATACTAAAAGTAAAATTGTTTTATTCGTTTGGAGAAGTGTTTTGTTTGGAG
>NQII01000537.1:263-17437 GCA_002778355.1 Clitarchus hookeri | reverse complement strand
GTAGCGCTTCCGGAAAATAAATTGAAAGTGTTTTTGCCTTCCTTCGTGAGTGTACGCTAATATCTCGCTTGTTACTGCTGTTGAGCTGTGCGCAACAGGCGGCGTCACGCCTGCCTAAGAAGCTCGCCAGATCGCGCAAGCGATGCTTGCTTCACTTGCATGTCCCGCCTCGCTTTTCCGCGCACCCAGCATGCGGATATGTTTCTCAAGAGACCGCGAGGCGTGCTTTCCCGCAGCTAACACGTTCACTGCCGCCAATGTAAACAAAAATATATAATTCCCCGAACTAACAACGTACAAAAATACTAACTAGTTCACTTAATTTCGCTTGAGCCAGTCTCTGCTCCTGAACATTTTTTTTTTTCATCAGAATATCTTGCGCTTCAATTACGTTAATGCAAAAATTTACGAAAATAATGCATCACACTGGTGAAATGTTTGTTCACACAATTGGCAAACTTGTTTAGTAGTTTTTTTCCCCCTTATGTTTAGCGTTTATGTCCAGCGCGCGGTTGAGGACTTTGACCACGAAAAAATGTGTTATTTTATAGTTGCTCCATATATAGTTCAACTTTTAGAAATTATTCATAATTACTTGTTCCTTGCAACAAAATTTAACAAACAGTTTTGGCATAAATCATGCCAGGATCACAGTTTTACTGATTTAGAAATGTACAAATAATGAAAACTAACTTACGTACAGAAATGAGATAATACACATTGAAATAAGATGTCAAAAGATACTTCAAGACGTCTATAAAATCAAACAAGGAAATTTTTCTGCAAATTAAAAAAATTGCTGAAAATAAGGAAATTTTTGCATTTTTTTTATTTGTGGCTGCCCCTGAATTTCTCTAAAATAACTCTTTCTAAGCATACCTTAAAACGTATTAAGACAATACCTTTCAGCTGCCCTTGTTAAATTTCCCACAAATAGTTTGGTTCATTTTATTTGTACAGCACACAAACAGTACAATTTTGACTTTAACATATTATTTTGCAAAAACGATGCGGTCTAAAAAAAATGTTATTTTGGCAAAAATCAGTCACAGATAATGTCTATACTGCCCTTAAGACGCTCGGCTCGCCTATTTGCCTCCTGAACTGCATCGCAGCAACCACTTTGATACCCGCGCTTTTGTTCACAACTACTTAGCGAACCCCAGTATGTTTATCCTCGAAAACAATGCACAGATCTAGTGAACATTTGATGTATTATTTTCTAGCTTTCCAAAATACCAATAAACTCCTTCCAGGCTGATGTATCTGAAAACTTACTAGTCAGATATGAGATACTAGGATATATGGATGTATCGAACACTGATACAGACTTCTCGCTGTCAAAGTAACACGAAAGCCACTAAAATTCTCACAATTTTCGCTGCACGCCCAAGGAATCTCTGACGTACGGGAAGAGATTGGGGAATTTAGAAATTCATTTGGCAGCTAGCTAGACTCCACAGTTCTCAACTATTTGTCCACTAACTGCTGATTCTCTTCAACCCCATTATAGGCAGAACGGGATTATACCTTTGTTGTGCAAGGCGTGTTAAGTAAAATACAATCCAACTGAGTCTGTTTGAAATCTACCTTGTGAAAGAGGTATATTTAAGGTCATACCTTACAGTAATATAAGGATCTGATTACAACACCCACATCCGAACAAATACAACGGACTTAAACCTAAGTACTGTATAGTAAAGTAAGAGTCTCATTAGAACATCAACAACTATACGAACACTACCGACTAAAACCTGGGTACCCTAAAGTAAAGTAAGAGTCTCATTAGAACACCCACATTCATACGAACACTGCAGAATAAAATCTGGGTACTCTGCAGTAAATTCAGGGTTCATTAGAGAATTTTATGTCACTTTTCTTATTTAAATCTCGCACAACAGTGACTAATGTTAACGAATTAATTTGATATACTAGCACTGAGTTGCTCTTTTAATGTAGTCGACTCCACTTTCTTTTAAGGTACAACCTTAAAATTGCATTAGAAAATACTTGTTTTTCACCGAGACTATAGTTGCATCAGTCACTTTGACAGGCAGGAATTTTTGCGCGGGGATTCCTATGCCAGTAGTTTGATGAACACTACCGTGGTGTGGGGGTTTACCCTAAGTACTCCCGTGTTTTCCAGCCTTCATTCGGCCGCTGCTTCATTCCTACCTCAACACGTGCCCTTCAGACTGGCCTACGTGTAGGACAGCACGCTACACTTGACACAATCCGTCTCTCATTCACGTTGGTCTTGAATCACGACACTATGTGCACCAAACTTCTATTCTGCTTTCCATNGACACAATCCGTCTCTCATTCACGTTGGTCTTGAATCACGACACTATGTGCACCAAACTTCTATTCTGCTTTCCATTTTAATTCCATCCAAGTGAGTAGCTCATCATCCGGTATTTTGTAAAAGACCTCGTTAAACTTTGCAATACGCAAATATTGATACTGGGCTTTAAGTGATTCTTTGCGATAGTAAATGGACCATTATTATATTTATTATCAGAATAAAAAGACTCACCAAAAATAATTGAGTGTATGTTTCCAACGTATTTCCACAAATTATATATATATATATAATTCTGAAGAATAAGTCAATAACAACAAATGCATTAAAAAACTATATATTTTTCCCCAAGTTAGCTTATATCAGGTATATATAACCCTGATATACGATATAAACTTACGGAAATATGATACATAACAATCTACTTGACGGTTATATAATTTAGGTTGGTCTCCAGGAAAGACTGTACAGATATGGATCAAATTTGTTCGTTTGTTCTCAACTTGCAATACCGCCAGTTTATAAATTTTATCACAAAAACCTAGCATCTTTCAAAAACCTTGAATCGGTGAAGACAACTGATTAACAGATCTTCCTCTGCAAATATGGCGAGTTTATAAGACAATATCTGCATTTGGCTGCAAGGGTTGTTTATTTTGATATAATAATGGACACTGAAAAATTAATCAGTTCTGATTTTAATTGCAACTTAATTCTATGCTATTTTCTCTTCAAAGCAACTCCAAGGCGAACCAGTAAGCGTTATCTTTTTTCAACCGCCGTATCTGTTTAAACGTTTCTAAAAAATTTATTACATTAGACCCAAAGCCAAATATTAAAAAACAGTGGCTATTCGTGTTAATAGCCATAAAACTTGCAGAACAGTAAAATTATTCTGACACGAATAAACGAAAACCTGAATCCTTAAGGTTGCTTGTCAGCAAAATATTCATTATTTAATATTTGTACAAACTACTGTTCAAATTGTACACATTACTAACAAATACTATTTTCTTGCACACAAATTTTGACCACATATATTTTTNAAACTACTGTTCAAATTGTACACATTACTAACAAATACTATTTTCTTGCACACAAATTTTGACCACATATATTTTTGCACAATGGCATGCCAAAAATTACAATTTTAGTTTTTTTAGGGCGTACAAATAATAAAAACTAACATCGAATGAAATACGATACAGTGAGTTACTTCAAGAAATATTTAAAATTACGCTATAAAATACATCCGCAAATTTTTTAAATTGCTTAAAATATGAAAACTTTTTGCATATTTGTATTTGTAGCAGTCTTTGTAAAATAAATATTGTTAAGCATTTCATAAAGTTAATTAAGTCATAAACTTTCTGTCACCCTTGCAAAATGTTCTGTAAATGTTTTTGTTTACTTTATTTGTTCGTTCTAGAAACATTTAAATTGTAATTTTGACATGCCGTAATTAGTGGCACCTTTTTTTCGCGAAAAGATTTCAGGACAAGTTGTGTTCCAGCGCACTTTAGTTCCAGAATCACTTCCGTGATTGGATCATTTGACTTGTTACACCTCCTATCTGCCTGCCTGCGAATCACGGACGGTCCGTTTCGTAGAAACTTAATTCTGATCGAGTCGCTCATGTAACAGACTATCCTCACACAAAGACCNAACTTAATTCTGATCGAGTCGCTCATGTAACAGACTATCCTCACACAAAGACCAGAGACCAGTATTCATATGGAGACTGCAAGTGTGCACATAGGAAGTTTAAGTCTAGCCTCAGTGTAAATATTTTCGCAAAAAACAGGTGATTATAGCCATAATGCAAAACCTAGGCGATTAAAAAAAAAANAGCCTCAGTGTAAATATTTTCGCAAAAAACAGGTGATTATAGCCATAATGCAAAACCTAGGCGATTAAAAAAAAAATTTATAGGCGCGGAGAGAGTACCAAACAGTAATGTGTACAACTTGAACGGTATTCTGTACAAATATAAAATAATGAATATTTTGTTGACCAGCGAGCTTGATAACAGGTACAACACGGCACTCGGGGGCCGCGGTGGCTGAGCGGTAAGCCTGCTCGCCTCCCACCAAGGCGAATCGGGTTCAATCCCCGGCCGGGCCACTCCCGGATTTTCGCACCTGGGAATCGTGCCAGACGATGCGCGGGTTTTCTCGGGGATCTCCCGTTTACCCCGCCCCTTCACCAAAATCACCCTCATCAGCCCTCAAGACCTCGCTGTTAAGAGCCGTCTCCAAATCTCTTCACAACACGGCACTCCAGTAAATATGAAACTTTTTTAGACTTGGGGGCGGATGAGAGGGACGCTGTTGTCTGATCGACGTGCAGGTGTTTTCTAACAGCCGTTATCAACTCTGGTTACGTCACAATTACGCGGGGCGCGCGAAGCATGACTGTGATCGGTAGCGTGACGAATGCCTCGAAGGAAATCCACGCACAGTGACGACAACGCTGGTGAGCAGCCGGGGAGGAAAGTCGTTCAGAAAGTAGTTTGCCAGAGAAGATGAATTGTGTGCGACAGAAAATCGGGCAATTCGTTAAGCAATTAACTGGGGAAAAAAATAAAAATAAACTGCGGAAGACTACAATCCTTACATCTGAGAGCAGACCTGGGAAATTTTTGTATGGTTAACACACAACTGTCTCCGTTTACGACTACAAAAGAAGTGNACATCTGAGAGCAGACCTGGGAAATTTTTGTATGGTTAACACACAACTGTCTCCGTTTACGACTACAAAAGAAGTGCTTGTTTCCACTAACAAATAAATTTGAGTGGTCACTAAAAATTATTTAAGGTTCACGACAAAAAAATTTTTTTTTGAAGGTGAGTTTCAAACAATTATTATTTTCTTTCCATGGCTAGCCTCAATGGGTCACATGCATAGTTGTATGCGGTCCAGGTGAAGTATGAGTTCAAATTAAATATTAATACTTGAACAATTTCATGTGGAAATATTTATGCAATTTTCAGCTGTTCAAACAGCATTGTTTATAATCGTAGCGTTATAAATAAAAGAATTACTTAAACACGAAGTCAGAAAATTGTGAACCGTACTTGGCAAGCATTGTCACGATGTTCAAGTGTTGGTGCATGTGTTATTATGGTCATTACTTTGAAGAAAATGTTATATGATTCGCCGTAATGACAGCCCCGATTTTATTTCGGCAGAATAAAAGTACCGCAGTGGTTAATGCACTAAATCCCCTACAACCGGGACAGGCAAATGGAATATCGCGAAACGAAGTAAACGAATTCGTGCCCTCAAGTGCGAAAGTCAACCATGCTTGAGACTAGGCTGTGTAATTCAAGTTTCAAGTAGCGGACTCAGGCCATGTTTCAATACGTTTTTAGTTACATTTTTTGTAATTTGTATTTAAGATTTTGTAAGGTATCAGTTGGAACAAAGACATTCTACTATCCAGCATGCCATGCTCCTATTAATTTACTGTTTCATGATTCTAATATAAAAACTCCGTGAAATCTAAAAATAAACAACAATTATTGCCGAAAGTTGTTAAGAGGTCAGTTTAAAATTTAAAATAAACATAATAAAATAATTATGAGGTGAAATTGTGTCATTATGAAATACCTATTTAAAGGATATTTCAATGGATTACATTGTGAAATAATTACTATGAGTAGGAAACATTAATTTATTTCAATAAACTCACCTGCAAACGTGTCAAACAAGCAAAACTAATACGGCTATGATATGATACTTTGTATTCGGTAATTTATCAGCTCCGGAGTTGACAAAACGCAAAACGCGAATTACGATAATACACCACCAATTTTTTAAACAAAATCAGGTCACGTGACCATATCGTTATCAAAAAGTGTCAACTGGAACACGGCGTCAGTAAATATTGCTTTTCTCGGGAGACATCCTGCTTGAAGGTACAAGTGTGGCAGCAAAGTCGATCAGGTTCAAAAGTTTCTTGTCATCTCAGGCACTATATACGTAGGACGATAGGAGCGTCGACAAGGCATCTCGTGACCTTGTCGGTGTTACGCGTCCAAGTATAGTAAGCATCACCAGCCATCGCGGCTTCAAACCACGGACGGTCCTTACTAAGGAATTTCTTACGTGCGAGGAAAATGACGGCCAACAATTAAACAAAATTAAACACAAATTGTGTGATTACATAAGGGCCTTAAGGCAGCTCATAGCTATTTCTATTACGAATTATCTGATTTATTATATAAATTATTTAATATTCGAGTCTTCCGAAAACTGCACGGTTGTGAATTCTGACATGTGATAATGCAAAACATATTAATGNATTATTTAATATTCGAGTCTTCCGAAAACTGCACGGTTGTGAATTCTGACATGTGATAATGCAAAACATATTAATGATTTTTTTTTTGTATTCGTTTGAAATTACAACAGAAGTAAACAGTGTTTTAAACAAAAAAAATAACACTTTTTTTTTAGTTTACGTCAATGGTTTTTAAAACTTTTTTAATTCATGAGTTCTCTGACAAACTAAATCTTTTTGCGGCTCCCCTACTGAATGTCTGGTGAAAACTAGTATGCTTTGAAATTTAGCCTAACTGTTTTATTGAATAAGAACATAAAAACTGATTTTCCGACTGTCATTTTTAATGCATTTGAAACGCAAATGGGCAAACTGTAAAAAAATTAGACAAATATACAAGAAAAAAAATACACGAAGTATTTGAAACATTCATATCCCTTTCAGACTCACTTTGATTTGCGGTTTNAAATATACAAGAAAAAAAATACACGAAGTATTTGAAACATTCATATCCCTTTCAGACTCACTTTGATTTGCGGTTTAAGGTGTTGCAAACAAAACAATTATGATACGCGCTGTACTTGGGTGGACGCAACACTTGTTTGGTTGACACAGATAATGAGCCGTAGACTATTAGTTCGGCTACAGTTATATGTACAAATTATGACCTATACCAGTATGACGGTTTGCTAATAATTTACCCACAGGTAAGATCATTAGACATTGAGCTTCGCAACGTGCAATACAGACCAAATATTACACACACGTTCGTAATGTGCACAAATATGTACACTGGATCTGAACGGGATATAAACCAAACGTATGCATCGGCGTCTACCCACGTGGTAATTCTTGGTGCACCACGGTACAGCGGCGCACTTGTTGAAAACAGTGTCATCCGCTTGACTACACTATGCTTCCGGCATCCACCAAACTCCCTCGGTCACATAGGCCCCGGCTAGCTCAGGGAGANACATCTGAGAGCAGACCTGGGAAATTTTTGTATGGTTAACACACAACTGTCTCCGTTTACGACTACAAAAGAAGTGATTGTTTCCACTAACAAATAAATTTGAGTGGTCACTAAAAATTATTTAAGGTTCACGACAAAAAAAATTTTTTTTGAAGGTGAGTTTCAAACAATTATTATTTTCTTTCCATGGCTAGCCTCAATGGGTCACATGCATAGTTGTATGCGGTCCAGGTGAAGTATGAGTTCAAATTAAATATTAATACTTGAACAATTTCATGTGGAAATATTTATGCAATTTTCAGCTGTTCAAACAGCATTGTTTATAATCGTAGCGTTATAAATAAAAGAATTACTTAAACACGAAGTCAGAAAATTGTGAACCGTACTTGGCAAGCATTGTCACGATGTTCAAGTGTTGGTGCATGTGTTACTATTGTCATTACTTTGAAGAAAATTTTATATGATTCACCGTAATGACAGCCCCGCTTTTATTTCGGCAGAATAAAAGTACCGCAGTGGTTAATGCACTAAATCCCCTTCAACCGGGACCGGCAAATGGAATATCGCGAAACGAAGTAAACGAATTCGTGCCCTCAAGTGCGAAAGTCAACCATGCTTGAGACTAGGCTGTGTAATTCAAGTTTCAAGTAGCGGACTCAGGCCATGTTTCAATACGTTTTTAGTTAAATTTTTTGTAATTTGTATTTAAGATTTTGTAAGGTATCAGTTGTAACAAAGACATTCTACTATCCAGCATGGCATGCTCCTATTAATATACTGTTTCATGATTCTAAAATAAAAACTCCGTGAAGTCTAAAAATAAACAACAATGATTCCCGAAAGTTGTTAAGAGGTCAGTTTCAAATTTAAAATAAACTTAATAAAATAATTATGAGGTGAAATTGTGTCATTATGAAATACCTATTTAAAGGTTATTTCAATTGATTACCTTGTGAAATAATTACTGTGAGTAGGAAACACATTCATTTATTTCAATAAAGTCACCTGCAAACGTGTCAGACAAGCAAAACTAATACGGCGATGATATGATACTTTGTATTTGGTAATTTGTCAGCTCCGGAGTTGACAAAACGCAAAACACTAATTACAATAATACACCACCAATTTTGCAAACAAAACCAGGTCACGTGACCATTTCGTTATCAAAAAGTGTCAACTGGAACACGGCGTTAGTAAATATTGCTTTCCTCGGGAGACATCCTGCTTGAAGGTACAAGTGTGGCCGCAAAGTCGGCCAGGTTCAAACGTTTCTTGTCATCTCAGGCACTATATACGTAGGACGGTAGGAGCGTCGACAAGGCATCTCGTGACCTTGTCGGTGTTACGCGTCCAAGTATAGTAAGCATCACCAGCCATCGCGGCTTCAAACCACGGACGGTCCTTACTAAGGAATTTCTTACGTGCGAGGAAAAATAACGGCCAACAATTTAAAAAAATTAAACACAAATTGTGTGATTACATAAGGGCCTTAAGGCAGCTCATAGCTATTTCTATTACGAATTATCTGATTTATTATATAAATTATTTAATATTCGAGTCTTCCGAAAACTGCACGGTTGTGAATTCTGACATGTGATAATGCAAAACATATTAATGTTTTTTTTTTTTTGTATTCGTTTGAAATTACAACAGAAGTAAACAGTGTTTTAAACAAAAAAAATAACACTTTTTTTTTAGTTTACGTCAATGGTTTTTAAAACTTTTTTAATTCATGAGTTCTCTGACAAACTAAATCTTTTTGCGGCTCCCCTACTGAATGTCTGGTGAAAACTAGTATGCTTTGAAATTTAGCCTAACTGTTTTATTGAATAAGAACATAAAAACTGATTTTCCGACTGTCATTTTTAATGCATTTGAAACGCAAATGGGCAAACTGTAAAAAAATTAGACAAATATACAAGAAAAAAAATACACGAAGTATTTGAAACATTCATATCCCTTTCAGACTCACTTTGATTTGCGGTTTCAGGTGTTGCAAACAAAACAATTATGATACGCGCTGTACTTGGGTGGACGCAACACTTGTTTGGTTGACACAGATAATGAGCAGTAGGCTATATGTTCGGCTACAGTTATATGAACAAATTATGACCTATACCAGTAAGACGGTTTGCTAATAATTTACCCACAGGTAAGATCATTGGACATTGAGCTTCGCAACGTGCAATACAGACCAAATATTACACACACGTTCGTAATGTGCACAAATATGTACACTGGGTCTGAACGGGATATAAACCAAACGTATGCATCGGCGTCTACCCACGTGGTAATTCTTGGTGCACCACGGTATAGCGGCGCACTTGTTGAAAACAGTGTCGTCCGCTTGACTACACTATGCTTCCGGCATCCACCAAACTCCCTCGGTCACATAGGCCCCGGCTAGCTCAGGGAGANATCCGCTTGACTACACTATGCTTCCGGCATCCACCAAACTCCCTCGGTCACATAGGCCCCGGCTAGCTCAGGGAGACAGTTATTACAGATTATTCCATCAGTACATTCAGTTAATAAAAAATTCGTCACTGCTTCCATTATGTACCCTCACGAAGAGACAATGAGTTTGTCACTGCCCGTTTCGTTACACCTTTTTCCTTCGTGATAAAAATTCCGCACCGGCCCTTAAACAGCTGATTAATTACTCAGATCACCGACGAGTGTTCTTCACTCCCGACAAGACAATTAAAATAATAAGTACAGGGCTTTTGGAGACCTGTACTCCGTCTTCCGATCCTATTTACAATCCGTCTTGCTCCTCAACCTCGCCTAACTCGCTGGCCGCTCGGGTGACCCGAAAGTTCCCGAAGTGTGTCTCCACCGGACTAACCCAAGAGGCGAATCCTCCATGCCTCACCTTCATCTTCAGAGACAATTCCTTCGGCCACCAGCTTATTTTTCCAAATGAATATTACACAGTGTTCTCTGAGGAAAGGCTTTAATCAATTAATTACCAATGCCCAAAATAGTATAACATTATAAAATGACAATTTCTTGTACAATTAGGGCCTCCACATTTATGCGTGTCAAACCAGCCTACGTCTGATTGGCTAAAGCCCGGCGCACACGGGACGATTTTTCCTGCGAGTTTCGCTACGATATTATCTGAGAGCCAGACCATGAGCTACGTAACTTGGTTACTCGCGGGGTCCGTCACTGATTTTGCCGCACACGGTATAATTTTCATTGTGAGCTATATTTTGTCAACTAGTAACGCAGGCAGCCATAACAATTTTTGACAGCTGGCGAAAATAATAAACAATGAACTCTGTACGGCGAATAAATATTGCTGTACTTACACTTATTTCTGTTTTTGATAATAAAAATAAAAAATTTAGACGAAATAAACGAATGTTGATAAGAGAATGGCTAGCCTGAAGGAACGGAATCAGAAATTTACTGGCAATGCTTTTTGAAGAATTGGGGTGAGTACACAGACAACCTCAAAACTGTATGCAGTGTTATCTGTTATTTTGTCCACTTTTCCTTGTCCATAGCTTACAAAAATATCGCCAAAACAATCACGTTGTCACGTAAATAAAGTCGCGTGACACGTCTTCTTGCTCTCATTGGCTGAGATCGGAAACTAGGAAAGAAACACGTAGAGAAAATAGCACCATTCCAATTACCGAACAGTGGTAGACCGGTCAGCAAAACTGCACGTAGACGTCGATACTCCCAGTGGACGAGCACGCCCAGCGACGAGCAAGACTACGTGCAAGCGATATCGTAAAGAAATTCGTTCCGTGTGCGGCGGGGTTTAGACTTTAAATTTATAAAATAAACCAGCATCGTGGTCGGCACAAGTGACTGAAACAAGGACAAAGGGAAAAGGCGAGAGAAGGCGCCGATTGTCATGAAGATGTCGCACGCAGAAGCTTTGTCCAGGACCCGAGGGTGCCGAACGTTACGGAAAGAGAGGTCGCGTGCCATATCGTAGCCGTGAAAATAACACCACAGTCTTATCTACTTCCGGGACGCATTTCTCCACTTTCACTCCTTCCTTTCTTTCCATACCCCCTCCCCGACTTCTCATTACTTCTCCCATGTGCCGCAAGAACGCGGACAATATGACCAGCGTCTGTGACAGCCGGCGTGCCTGCTTGCTTTTTTTTTATCGCCGTCGTTGCTCTTCTCTTTTGTTCCTTTCTTCAGTAAATTGGAGAGAAAGACCCCGAGAACATTGCAATACGTTCACTTCCGTAGTAGTTTGTTACATCTCGGACTTCATCCTAGCAAAACACTCGAAAGTCGCTGTTTCTTTCTCGTGTGCTGGTGTATTTTTATTTGTGGACGTTTGTAGTGGTGACATATATTATACGAAAAGAGAACTCATTTCGCCAGGTTTTTCAGTACTACTAAACAATCAACTAAGTGAGATTGCTATTGAAACACACTAGAAAAATCTTCGGCCTGATTCTAGAACCAGTGAACCCAGAAACGTCCGTTGTTCTAGACGAGTTGTTTATAGTATATTCACGGTTGCTTCCCTCTTTTTGAATTAAACCTTTCAAAAATAACTTCATGTAAGACGTGTTTGGTTGTTTCCTAAATATGTCATGTATCACAAAGCGTTTTATACTTCTGTTAATACAGAAGTGTTTTAGCTTTTGTTAAATTGATATTTTGTTTAGGGCCTATGTTATATTTAAAAGTAAAATATTTCATTTATNATTATGTCATGTATCACAAGCGTTTTATACTTCTGTTAATACAAAAGTGTTTTAGCTTTTGTTAAATTGATATTTTGTTTAGGGCCTATGTTATATTTAAAAGTAAAATATTTCATTTATTAAAAATGCGAATAAAAAAGAGAGAAAATAGGCGTGCTGGTAAAGTACAATAAGAAATAGTTCTTAAACAGAACATAACTAAACTAAGTGTAATGTTCTAGTCTTAGTTCAACTTTGTTTGCATGAGGCGGAATAATATCCTGGAAGTAGAACTTTAGCAGGGTTTCAGAAAAGTTGGAAGTAACCATGAATGGATTACAGCAGTTNGAATAATATCCTGGAAGTAGAACTTTAGCAGGGTTTCAGAAAAGTTGGAAGTAACCATGAATGGATTACAGCAGTTATGTAATAAAGGCGTTCATAAAACAGTAACAAGCAAGGGGAATAGTGAAATGTCTCCAAGAAGTACGCAAGTAGATTCTGAGCTTCTCTTTTGTGTCCGCGATAATACTGGTTGTTTCGTAAACTCCTTCACGTAAATATTGTTTAGCACTCAAACCGATTTACACGAAACTGGGTACTCGAGAAGTAGTTACAAAATTGATTATCAATATACAGTATGATTCACAGCCCCCATATCACCCCTTCTACTCGGAAACAGCACGACACTGGAGGTTCGCAAGAAAAGTGTGATAAATATACCCTATATGAATAATCGATTGGTAGTAATTCCATCCCCACGAACATGCCGGAAGTAGGAATACGGGGGGTGAGCTTTGAAATTGAAAATTGGAACAGGGGTCGAATATGGGGTCGAATATGGTATAGATCGTCTAAAAGGAAACAGCATTTACTAAGACAGTGGTTTTCTGACGTACATAGTTTGCNGGTCGAATATGGTATAGATCGTCTAAAAGGAAACAGCATTTACTAAGACAGTGGTTTTCTGACGTACATAGTTTGCGCAGAATAAAATAAATCATGTAAGCATATGGTTTGGCCGAGCGCAGTTTACGCACAATGAAAATGAACGAAAACTATTGTTATTCTGACTACAATCAAAAGGAAATCAACTAAACATATNGGTCGAATATGGTATAGATCGTCTAAAAGGAAACAGCATTTACTAAGACAGTGGTTTTCTGACGTACATAGTTTGCACACAATAAAATAAATCATGTAAGCATATGGTTTGGCCGTGCGTAGTTTACGCACAATGAAAATGAACGAAAACTATTGTTATTCTGACTACAATCAAAAGGAAATCAACTAAGCATGTTTTTCTGGCCTGCATACCTAGTTTACGTACAATCAAAAGGACGTCGGGTGTACCGTAAATACCGGTATGGTGTGAGAGAACCACTGTGAAATGGGAACTGGGAACACTCACTCACACAAATCACTCTTCATAAGTGTTCTAAATGTCGACCATCCTGTATCACACACGAATCAGCTCTCCCTCTTACGTTCGCGGTTGCTCGGCGGACCTCAGCTTAACTGAGAGATCCACATGCTGCTCTGATTCTGTCTTTCATGTCTTCCCTCGTTGTTGGGCGCACGCAGCAGACGATATCTTTAATTTTTCCCCACAAAAAGAAGTCATTTGGGGACAAGTCTGGGGAACGTGGTGACCAAGCTACAGGACCCATTCTTCCAATCCACCGTCTGGGGAATAACATGTCAGCAATTAGCCGAACTCTGAGTGAAAAGTGAGCAGGACAGCCATCCTGTTGAAGCCACAGTGTTAATCGCAGAGCGAGAAGGACACATTCGATCAACTTATATAAAATATTCACAAGGAAGTCTCCATAAGCTGCAACATTCAATTGCCATTCAAAAAAATATGGTCCTATGACACGATGTCCGAGAAGGCCACAACAAGTATTAAGGTTCCGCACATGCTGGTTGACTGCAGACCAGTAATGGGCATTATGTATGTTAACGTATTCATTACTCTTGAGTGTGGCCTCATCAGTCCACAAAATGCTGCGATGGAAAGCACGGTTCTTGCTCAGGTACCAGTTGCAGAAATCAACGCGCTTAGGAAAGTCATTATTCCCAAGTTCTAGGTGCAGCTGTACATTGTACGGATGTAAACGATTATCAGCGAGGGTTCTCCACACTTTACTTTGAGACAATCTTGAGTCGCGAGCAATCCTCCGTGTAGAAACACGAGGATTAGCTATCATGGCAGCAAGCACATCAACAGCCCCTCTCGTCTCTCAGAGGTCGCCTGATGCGACGACGTTTGTTGCGTGTCGGTCGCACTAGCCCGGTTGTGCGCACGCGACATGCAAGACGCTGGAAGATATTGTATGAGTGATGGACGCGCTGTGGGTATCTCTCTGCGTACAAACGGGCAGCAGCTCTACAGTTCCGACGAAATCCCCCTAGTATCATCAGCATGTAAAATCCTTCCTCATTTGTAAACGGCATTCCATTCAGAAAGCAACACCACAGACAGACAATGTCTAACACTGAAACAACACACACGATTAATGGTTGCAATGTAAACCGAATGACTGTCTGAATGAACGAACTTTCGATTGTCAGTTAACTTTCATGCCAAAACTGCAGTTCCTGTAAGTGGTAGATGGCGTATCTACTTACTGCGTAATGCTGCATTATTCTCCGCGTTTGCTTAGGAACAGTCTAATACCTGCTCTACGAGTCTATGCAGTAAGGCACACAGGTCACTGCTAGCATCAAAGCGAATCTCACACTCCAACAGGAAATACCGCAATGGCACACATTATGTATCTGTCGTGCATAGTTTACGCACAACCAATGATAAGTTGATAAACTTAACTGTTATTATTAGACTCTTTCCGAACAAAAGCGGAGAATAAGGCAGCATTAAGCAGCAAGCAGATAAGCCATCTAACACTTACAGCAACTGCAGGTTTTTTTCATGCAAGTTAACTAACAATCGAAAGTTTGTTCATTCTGACAGTCATTCGTTTTACATTGCATGAAAGATAGAATCAGAGCAGCATGTGGATCTCTCATCAGTGCTGAGGTCCGCCGAGCAACCGCGAATATAAGACGGAGAGCAGAGTCGGGTCTGATACAGGATGGTCGACATTTAGAACACTTATGGATAGTGATGTGTGCGAATGAGTGTTCCCAGTTCCCAGCTCACGGTAGTTCTCTCACATCATACTTGTATTTACGGTACACCCGATGTCCTTTTTATTGTAATTAAACTATGTATGCAAGCCAAAAAAAAAACATGTTTCGTTTATTTCCTTTTGACTGTAGTAAGAAAAACACGTTTGCGATCACTTTTCATTGTGCGTAAACTATGCACGTCAGAAAAAAGATGCCTTAGTAAATGTTGCTACCTTTTATAAGGTCTATTCAACGATATCTTATACGGCCCACATTCACATCTGAAATTTCAAAGTTCACCCCCATATCCTTACCTCCGGGATGTTCCTGGGAATGTGATTACTACCAATCGATGCTTCATATAGGGTATAGTTATCAAAAAAATTTCGCGAAGCTCCGGTGTCTTGTTGTTTCCGAGAAAAAGGGGTGGTATGGGTGCTGTGAATCATCCTGTATATTTTAACGCCCAAACGTTTGAAATGACAGGTCGTATAACTCCGGATGTTTGTTAAGGTTTAAACCAGGCCTAATATACAAGTGAGTGAAGAGTTTGGGCGGCTCTTTACATTGAGGTCTTGAAAGCTTACGTGTGTGAAGCGAGGTATGGAGCAGTGCCAGAATGAAAGGACGGGGGAAACGGGGATTCCTCGAGAAAACCCGCCGACCAGCGGCATCGTCCGGCACAAATCCCACATGTGAAAACGCGGGAGTGACCCCGCCGGAAATCGAACCTGGCTCGCATAGATGGGAGACGAGTAGTCTAACCACTACACCGCCGTGGCCCCTCTAAGATGTAAGAAATGCTAAGAAATGTTGAGTTCAAACCAATTCATGGCTAATTAATAAAGCCCGCAACTAAAATTTAAAAAAAAATTAAAATAACATTTGCATACTGATTCAACTAGTTATGTTAACTAACGTTATACAATGTTAAAATTATAAAAAATAAAAAAAAACAGCTGCATTTTGGTTAGCTACGTTACCAAACTGCAAAACCTAAGTCAACAAAAGATTTTACAGCTATTTTACGACTGACAGTAAAGAGTTAAGAATATTTGTTACCATTGTTGATACATAAAGTTCCAGTTATTGATTGCATATAAAAGGAAAACAAATTATTAAACTTGCGTATTGGTGTGAATTTCGGATTCGTACTCACACATTTATTATTGCCGTTTTGTCGAGGCCATATGCGTGGACCCAAAAAGAGATATTTAACAGGCTGTGCAAGAGGTCAACTTCTACCTGCAAAACCTAGGTACGTAATAATAGGTGATATAGACTTGTTATTCGTCCTTTTCCGGGAGTTAGCAGTGCAACTTGAAGCATATTGCTTAATTACGGCGGAGGTTTGCTTGCTAGTTTCACCAACTTTCTTCTTTCATCCGGCCTTGAGACCTGCAACGTCATTCATTACGCTGATTCTCTGAATGCCGCAGATGGTGTTGGGGTATGCGCTGTGAAATGGAATATATAATTATATTCCCAGTTCACACTATAGGCCTACATAAGTCTTTCCCAAATTCCTTAATTAAACTTGCACAAGTATTGCTACGATCCTGCGGCCAGGCATTTCGATGGTAGCAATGATAATTATATATCTGATTTGGCAAATACAAGTCATTATTTTATTTTATCGCATCATCTCCACTTGCGCATCTGCAGCAAGCCGACAGCACCGCCACTTCCTATCCAGAAAAAAATAGAATGTTTGTTTATCGCATTACATTCGCAAACAGCTAACATACAACAAGACGGCCGTAGATCATAAAACTCCAGTTATACGGAGAAAATGCAACTTCCCCCCCCCCC
>NQII01000536.1:762252-801503 GCA_002778355.1 Clitarchus hookeri | reverse complement strand
GTTAACAGTTCTAGGATTTTAATCTTCCGTTATTTTTCATAGCTTAATTATTCGGATAATTCTATTTCACTCCGTGTATAATTTACAAAACTACACTATTCATTTTTACTTATGTTTGAAAGACTTTATTCTAATTTATTCATACTACCTTACATATTATGAGATCACATTTTAGTTTTGTGCAATACTAAATTACTCCTAGTCATCAAATTTCACTGCAAGTAATTATGTACATGTCATCATTACGTAGATTCAGAATTAACAAATTTTAAACACTTATGACATAACAGAAATATAGCTATATATGGGATATTTCTACAATAACGTCATAGGATTTTTTTTAGAACATCTCGAAATACTTATCAAACGGGAATTTAAGAAAATACCACGCCAGCAGATAATCATGAGGAATTTTCATTAGATAAATAAATAAACGAACAGACAGAGATTAATATGGACGTAATAAACCCTGTATAAATCAATATACATTAAATATGAGCTTAGAAGCTAACTCCTTCCATCAAACTGACTATTAAAATATTGTTGGAAATTCTGGTAAAATTGTAAAAAATGTTTACAGGCAACCTTTTAAAACATAATTAATAGGCTAATAAAATATAATTCAACCTGCTTCAAAATTAAAACACACAAAATGTAAAAGAACAAATTAATTTGTAATAAAAAAACTGTAAGCTTTTTTGAATAGGTGGGTATTTAGCCAAAGGAAGGAGTAAACTGTTCGTTGTGTTGTTGGAATGGCGCAAAATAAATAATTCCACATCAAACGTGACTTCAGACTTTTCTGTGGTTCGCCGTGCATGTCCACTCCACACAGACAGGGGAACAGAGACGCCGCTAGGCGGCAGCACTGGTGGGCTCGTGACGTCATGGCGCCGTCGTACTTCTACGCCTCCATTATGTCGCAATGTGGTACTCGTGCTGCTTCTTGCACTTTTTCCTCAGGATGTAGAACAGGGCTATCGTTATGAGGATGGCGATCGTGATTCCCATTCCAATTGTTACCCATATTATTTCCTCGTTTATCCCGTTGTAGCTCTGTCCTGGAAACAAACACATGGCAACCATAAATATGCCGTTCCAAATTACAACATGTATCCTGCAAGGAAGGTTGTAGGTTCTAATGAGAAGTATTTTTGGCTGTATGAAATACCATTAAAAAACCAAGTCAATGACTGTAACATTACAAACTAAGGTTCTTGTGGCTTCACGCAAAATAATATGGGCCAAATTATTATATTAAGATAATGGCCACAAACAAGTTTCACGTGAGTATACATATGTATGGAGTGAAAATTTACAAGGTTTTGATCTGAAATATCAACAAACATTCACGCAAATAATGGATTCATTTTCTTCGTGGCAAAATTATTACAGTACTTAAAACTTCCAAGTAGTGTATTAAGCCTTCGAACTGCGTAAATGATTCAAACAAATATATTTTAATTCCAGATTATACTCGATACTTGTGCATTACAGTCAATGTTTTTTCTTTAAAATGTAAAAATTCAGAATTAAGGTTTTCCTTTAAACGGTTGTTCACATGAAGACTTAAAATGATGGGATGTCCTGACTAAAATGGACTCCAGCCCACATGCTGGCTCAGTTTTCATTTGGAGCTGGACTCGAAGTATTACCATCTGGCCTCCTTTACACTTGGGCATGATGCATTAGTGATCGCGACAACAACGAAGAACTCTTTCAAAAACTGTAACACATCGCCATAGCTCGAAATTGAACCAGTGAATTTTTTACCTCGATACTGTTCTCGCGTTGACAAACTGGATGTATCATATCAGTTAGCTTTGTCTACTGAAGAGGTGACCTGTTAAGTAGTTTCTGTTTGACTCTCGGTGATTTTTTACCGTAAACATTATTATTAGTGCTAAAATAAAAGCAGGAATACATCGGGACGTTTTGTTGTTTTGCGCAGGAAATCGTTTCGACTAGACACAGTCGCAATTTAGCGTGGAAGGAGACGACACGCGAAAAATGTCCGGAACTCCATTTCGTGTTTATGTTTTCATGTCGCGAATGTGATAAAAAAAATCTCAGACGCTGCCAGCTCATGTCGTGTCCCCCTGACAGTTCCCCCGTCTAGCAAACAAACTATTCCNTAAAAAAAATCTCAGACGCTGCCAGCTCATGTCGTGTCCCCCTGACAGTTCCCCCGTCTAGCAAACAAACTATTCCGAGCGTGCGGAGAATCCCGCCTCGACAAAGCTCTGTGTGTGACGCGTGGGAGACAAGTGGAAGAAGTGAAGGGACACAAGGCCTTGGAGGACAGCGATATTTCATGAGACAATACGGAGAAAGTTTCCGGTAGAGCAGGTTGTAACACTGCTGTATTTGGGCATTGGAGTCCATATAGATGTGTACACTGTAAACTCNAGTTTCCGGTAGAGCAGGTTGTAACACTGCTGTATTTGGGCATTGGAGTCCATATAGATGTGTACACTGTAAACTCTAAATAGTTACGACTGCCCCGAGTCAGCGAATTTGACTTAAGATCTGTTGAAACTGCTCCACCTGAATCAATGAGATTCAACTTAATCATTTTTGTTGCTGTTTTTTCACTGAGTAAACTGTGATTTATCCTGATTCCTGGT
Organism: Clitarchus hookeri; assembly: GCA_002778355.1. NCBI lineage: Eukaryota > Metazoa > Arthropoda > Insecta > Phasmatodea > Phasmatidae > Clitarchus > Clitarchus hookeri. The sequence goes on along the minus strand of NQII01000536.1, from coordinate 798,876 downwards.
GAATTTCAATGGCCTGGCAATAAAACTTAATTGCAGTCCAGAGATTTGCCAGTATATAACATAAAGTGAACATTCAGTAAAAAAAAATTCTACTGATTGAAACATTAATTCAGATTTAGAGTATAGTAGACAAAGAGTTATACTGCATGAGTATTGCGTGCAATATCGCCATCATTTACAACGCAAAGACGACAAATTTCAGACCAATTTAATTTTTGCCTGGAATTAATCAGTAAAAACATGACTAGCCCAACACCGTTAAAAAAAGTGGTGGATGTAAGGCTAAAATTTCCAGAGGTTTGCGCATAATTCCGGAAAAGTTGCAGTACAAAAATAAAATGCCTAGTTTTTTTTTATTTTATATAGATGGAGGATGAAAGCGTATAAAATGTGAAGGAAAGGTAGAAAATATACGTGATGGTTGCCGAATTGTTGTGAGTGACCTGGTTATCATGTAGTGGGCTGATATGCATAGAGGATTAATAGTCCATTCTCTATTTATTCCACATTTTCTGAAGCCCTGCTTAAGTTCTATTTCCAGGTTATTCCTCGACCTCATGCAAACAAAGCTTAACCGAGTCTAGAAAATTACACCAAAGGGGCAACGCACCGCATTCGTGCGCACTCAGTGTAATAACATTTTGCATAAGAACTATTATTTACTAGGCATTACCGAAACGCCTATTTTCTCTCTTATTTTATTCATATCAATGACAAATGAAATATTATAAATTATAGATAAAATATAAGTAAAGATGTAATAATCAAAAATAAGGTACTCTTATGTAGGGTATAAAACGTTTGTAGTACACGACATTTAGAAAACAATAAAACGCGTAATGCATGGAAAGATTTTTCAAATGTTTCATTCAAAAAATTGGAATAAAACGAGAATAGACTACATATGGTCAATGTGAATTATCTGACATCGATATACGTAGTACAATCAATAGGTTCGTGGACGTCGCAGTGCGTGGCTGCCTATACACTCGGGGCGCCAAGCCGCGAACTTATTGAGTGTAATGGTATTTTTTGAAAACTGCACGAAAGACATATAAAGGATCTAACCAACTTCTGTTCTTAAATTACCAGCCTCGCAACACACTTCACTATCGTAATCAGTTGGCTAGGTTCAATTCTCTGCAAGAAGATTAATTTTAAAAATTTATCTTCTACTGATTGCATTAAATCAGTTAGTAGTCTAGCTGTAACGTAAGTTTTTAAGTATTTGTTTTGATAGCTGCAGAGTTGTAAGCTATTAAATTTAATTAAATTAAACTTGTTTCCATGTGGAGTAATCAGTAACAAATAATTGTGACAAAATTTATATATTAAAAAATGTTAAAGTTGAAATATCATATACGAAAATAACATTTATTTTTTAATATGATATGGCCTCTATGGACGAGAAATAAATTTAAATATGAAACAATTTTACTACTGAGTAATATGAATGGCAGTTCATCGTAACATTAAAAACCAAAAATACTGATATAACTAATATTTTTATGCAATGCTATGTTACAAAATTGCAGACAAAATGAACTTCGTGTAGACACACTTGATAATTGTAATATAAACTGCCAGCATACAAAGTTAGTTTGGAATTTATTACGTTATTTTGACGAAATAGCATACTAAGCTAAAATGACTACATGGCTGGCATTTTGAAAATAAGTGTCTGACCAACTTACAACAACCCGTTTACATCACCTGCTGCAATACTGGTTGTTTAACAAATTTAATAGCAATCGGTTACTTGTTTCCGGAGATAAAAGAACTCAATTTCTTCACGTGGCGCTATCTTACATAATGGCGGACCATAGTCGATATTTGTTGGTATATACTATGCGTGTAGTAGATACTTTCAGTATATAAAAATTGTTTAAATTTGAGCGAACATGATGGTGGTTATACCAAATAAATCCATCATATTTGTATAGCAGCCATTTTGAAAATAAATGCCTAGTAAATTTATTTAGCAAATTTTTTTAATGACCTAATACAGAATTACATACTTGCCAGTTTTAGTGGAATTGGTTGAGTTGTTTTCGAGATATGTGTAAAAGTTTTTTTTTTAATGTGGTGCTATCTTTCAAACTGGCCGACCAATAATACATCTCTACATTCAGTGCTTCCATGGTGCACTGTGAACAAACATAATTTTGTTAAAGTCAATTGCATTGTTAACGAGATATAACATAGCACTCTAAATATTCAAATGGTCGCCATTTTGAAAGTAAGCATTCAGGGTGGTGGAAAATTATTAGTCTTATGTCCATGCTAAGTACTATAAAGGTACCGAGTTTGGTGAAATTCTGTTCACTCGTTCAAAACATTTTAGGGGTACAAACACAAACACAGACTCATGCACAAATGCATACAGGAAAGTGATCTCATATGCCTTTATTTTCTCCGGAAGTAGGCTTAAAACTTATATTCAATAAGCTTTAAAAAATAAATAATTGTATTTCTACACCAGAGATGACCACTCAGTTAGATTTATTTCACAAAATAATTTGTAACTGTGACACTTTTAATGGATAATACCATCAGAATCGAAAATATTTTTAATGGAAATTAAACAAATTATAATACTGTATCATTATTTCGAGAATCTGTACGAAACAATTACTCCAAAATAATATACAGATGTTAAATAAGAGGTTATAACAAGTTCAATAACATTAAGAGTAAAACTCATAACCTATATTTATACCCTACTTTCTGATGGAAAGTAAGGGCTTATGAGATCACTTTCCTGTCTCTGTGGCTGTGTATGTCAGTGTGTGTCTGTGTGTCCCCCTAAAAACTTTTGAACGTGTGAACCGAATTTCACTACACCCGACACACGTATAACAAACACTTAATAAGGACATCCTACTTTTATAGTTTTCGACGACGCTGGGTATTTACTGTCAACATACCGGCCATTTTAGACTGTAGGGTGCCTTGTCATATCTCGGGAAACATTCAACCAATTTAAACAAAATTTTCTATGCGGACAATGCGTTTTGTAAGCAGTGGATTTAGACATGGATACTGTCGCTACTTCGCCATTTTTAAACATCGCACCACATGAAAGATTAAGCATTTACATTATATCTCGAAAACTTCTCAACCTATGCTCGTAAAATTTGGCACGAAAGTAATATGGTACGCCGCGTAAACCTATGACATTAAATTGACTAAGCATTTATTTTCAAAATGGCAGCCACAAATATTTTAAGTTTATTTGGCATATCTACCGTAATGTTTGGCCAATTTCGACCAAAATTTAGTATACTGAAAATTACTTATTACAGGCATCAAATGTATTAACAGATATGCACTTTTGTTCACCATTTTGTAAAATAGCAATACATGGAGAAATAAATTTTTTTTCATACCTCAGGGAAAAATTTACCCATTCCTACCAGATTTGGGAAAAAAATAGTGCTGCGGCAGGTGAGGCAAACAGGAGTGTTTTAAAAGGGAAGGACACATTTCAAAACGGCGGTTATATGGCCATTTTGCATAGTGTTATGAAGTGATCAGGCCTTAGCTGAACGGCCTGTCTAATCACACCTTCAAACATTGAACCAGGGTACGAGCGTGATTGCAATAACACCTTGCGAAAGACAGTTGCAGAAACCCCCTCTACCGGTAAGTAAACGGAGCCGAAAATATGAAACAACGCGCCCGATATAGGCAAACGTAACATTGGGAGTCACGTCTTTTGTAATCGGCGCAGTGAACCAAGAAGACGTGGAGATGGGTGTGTCCGGTCGTCGTTAACCGCCTCCTAGAATCAGCCTCCGGCAACATGAACAAGGTGGGGACTTTCTTATTAGATTATAATAGTAGTGGCGTGCGGTAATATAAAACTTATTATAATTAATTAGCGCCTTGGTATTCAATTTAAGCTCATATGTTCAATAGTCCCGTAAATAGTTATTGTATAATCCTTATGTTCAATAAACTCCATCTTATACTGCTGTGCTCTACCTAATCATGACTCATTATTTGGCTAATTCTTATCAATATTAAGCTGTATCGTCGAAACAATTTAATCAATTCATACTTTACTTTGTATGCTGGCAGTATATATTACAAATATCAAGTGTGTCTACAGAGAGTATCTTTTGTCTGCAATTTTGTAAGATAGCGCTACATTAATAAATTAATTTCTAACGTCATACCTCGGGACACGATTGGCCGAATTTACCAAAATTGGCAAACAAGTAGTGCTGAAGCAGGTGATGAAAACTGGTATGTTGTAAATGAATCAGATGCCTTACTTTTAAAATGACGGTGATATAGTAATTTTAGCTTAGTATGATGTAACACCGAAACCATGTAATCAATAGAAACTTAAATTTGTATGCTGATATTATATACTACAACTATCAAATGTGTCTATACAAATTAGCTTTGCCCACAATTTTGTGAGATAGCATCACATGAAAACGTATAATTTTTATGTGATATCTTTGGAAAAACCAACAGATTCCTACCAAACCTGGCAAACAATTAGCAATACAGCAGTTCATGTAAACTGGCGTGTTTTAAGCAGGTCAGGCACTTATTTAAAAAAGAAGTGGCAATTTAAACATTTTAACTTGGTATTCTATATGTACGAAAATCCGAAACAAATTTCAACTTTACTTTCTAAGCTTGCAGTATGGATTATACCATAAAATGTATCTTACCAAAGTCTCATTTCTCCGCCATTTTGTAAGATAGCCCTACACGAAAAATAAAGTTTTGTCATATCTGGAGAAGCCATTAACCGATTCCTGCCAAATTTGGCGAAGATGTTGTACTACGGTAAGACATATTAATGTATATGTTTTAAGTAGACCCGAAAATTTATTTTCAGGATGGGGGCTATACAACGAGTTTCCGAACAACACCAACAAACTCCGGTAGGTTATTCCTAACGAAAAAATAAGACGAAAATGTATGTACCACTTTTCCTTAAACTGTTTATTAAGAGAACTACGTGCGCCTAAATTGCACGGTTTTGAATGTAATTAAGTTAAAAAATATCAGAAACTACTCACGATTAAGCAACAAATCGGTCAACTTTGTTTTGTAGAACGGAGATATTATACCTATGAAACTACTCTTGGTAATATCATCATCCCCCGTAATCATGAAAATAGGGGTTGCCACTGTAGCAGGGTCAAAACTCCGTGATAAATAACCACGAGCAAGCTACAATTTGTTCTGCGCCGCACCTCTCAAAGACGATTCTGGCGCAGAAACTCCGAACACCAGTGGGGCACAGGTGTTCGGTGCTCCGCCACACCTGAGACCATTCATGAGGGGCGCGGGAGGGGAAGCTTCGAAAGATCTCGCCGTGTAGGTGTGAGCCCTTTATAACATGGAGAAATAAAGAGGCCGAGCAAAAATCCCTACTCCAGCGCCCTTACACATGCATAATGCTAATAATTATTACATACGGCAATAAAGCAAAATGTGATTTAGAGTAAAAAGCAAGGTGGTTGATAATGAAAGTAGAACTTACATTCGTGTGACCAAAATCAGTTATAATGAAAGTAAAATAACATAACAATAATAAAATATTTTAAATATGTAACAGTAACAACAATAACAAAGGCTCGATATATGAAATCTTTTACATTTGACCACAACAAACTGTTGTAATAAAATAAAGCTTTTTCTGTGAAATAAATTATCTTTAATTTATCAAGATCAAAAAAAAATTAAAGTTCAGAATTACAAGCTATGTCAAACTATAATAAATAAATTTAGAGGTTACGTTTTTTTTTTTTTTAAATGATTGGTTGAGTCCAAAATAAGTTTGTTAAAAAAAACGGTGACTTGATTGCTGTATAGTTGAAAGAATCGTGCACATGCCGAAAATAATGGGAAAATGGCTGGACATTCCAGAGACGTCGCCCATCTTCGGGACGTCTCCCTTGCCAACGCCAGCATAGCTGTTACTTCATCATAAAATCGGCATCAAGAAGACGCATGGAGACTTCAAAGAAAATCTGCCAAGCCTCGGCAACAAAATAGAGAAATGGCCTCAACACAGCATTTTCCGACCTAACAGGTCGACCGCCGAGGCGGTAAAACTCAGAAGATCACTCCATTAAAACTGGATAATAGCCCGGAGCTAATAAAATTTTGTCACGCCATAACGAGATAAAGCAAGAAGAAAGCTGTTCTTAAAACACCAGTGACTATTACAGATATCAAGTCGCTTGACACAAGACCAGTGATACTATCATTTTACATGACGAGGTATTTTACATTAATACCATGAATACTTTATAAGATTACATTGACAGAAAAGAATTTAAACATAAAATTCACAAACAAAATACACGATATTTCATTACAAAATTTACAATTCCTTCAACTAACGATATTTTAATCGGTTGATGCAGAAGCTTAACTTGATCAGAGTAACTGGTAAACGATAAATTTCAAAATAAAAAAGTAACCAAATCTTGGAACATTTCTAGTTGAATAAACAAGATTACAGAAACAGTAACTAAACCATTATATAGCCTTGATTTTACATGTAAATAAGCAATAAGCCTAAGTGCTGGAAAAGAAAACAAGCTGCTTTGCCATAAAAAGCCAAATATTCCCTTAAAGAGAATAAAATGTTTTTAAAAAAATATGGTAAGCGAGTGCCTTCAAATGGCACACCACCCTGTTTATACACGGAAAATATGAACAGTAAGTTTTAAGCGGTTTGTTGAAATGACATAAAAATCAGCACATCTTAACCAACAAAAATGGTCGTCTTGTGAAATCCTTTCGGAAAGTACGCATGCAAAACAGAATTGTGAGTGGCCTGCGGGGTTGGCAACACGCATCACACGGGGCAGTGCAAAACCACGTGTAATTTGACTTCACGATGCGCTGATACGTAAGTCATGTCAAAAAAATCGCTTTCAGCCTACTGTTCACATTTTTCGTGCAGAAAAGGGTGGCAACCCTTATTTTCATGATGACGGGGGATATTACCAACCGAATTTTCACAGTTGTAATGTCTCCGTTCTACAAGACACTATTCACCGATTTGTTGCTGTCGTTAGTAGTTCCTGATATTTTTAACACAATTACATTCAACACCGTGGATTTTAGGGGCGCGTAGCTCCCTCAATAATCGCTTTAGGGGTAAATGGTGCAGACATCTTAGTCTTATTTTTTCGTCAGGAATAACCTGCCGGGGTTTGTCGGTGGTGTTCGGAAACAACGTTGTATAGACATTTTAGCATAGTATGCTATATCTAGGAGAATATGTAACCGGTTGTAACTTAACTTTGTATACTGGCATATCTATGACAATTACGGAATGTGCTAATACATAGGCTTTTGTTCTCCATTTATGGCGATCGTCACACAAAAAAATTAAAGTTTTATACCGTATCTCGAGGACCATGGTGCGGCAGGCTTTACTTATGTAAACTTACATGTTTCAGGCGCGGCAAACTTTTTTTTAGATGGTATTAATATAAACAATTTAGGTAAGTATTTTATATTTATTAAACAATTCAACAATAATCAACCTATTTTGTTCACTAACAGTATTTTTAGAAGAATAAATCATTTATACAGATATCCGCTTTTTCCGGGTTTTTTTTTTTTTTTTTGTAAAATAGTGTCACGTGGAAAAATTTAATATTTTGCTATACTTCTGGAAACATTAAAATAATTTCCATTAAATTCCGTAAAGTAGTAGTGCTACAGAAGACCATGTAAATTTACATGGTTTAAGTGAAGAGAGACACGGATTTTCATTGGCGGCCATACAAATAATTAAGATAAGGTTGTCTTATCTAATAAAAAAGTTAATCAAACTCAACCAAATTTTGTATACTGGTCGTGTATATTAAAATTACCTCTTTTTCAGGCAATTTTGCAACATAGCATTACGTAAGAAAATTAAGATTTAATGCTATATTTCGGGAACTAATCAGCCGATTTCCACCAAGTTCTTCATACAAGTAGCGCTAGGCGAGGCCATACAAACTTGCATGGTTTATGTGGCTCAGGCACTCATTTTCTAAATAACGGCCCTGTAAATATTCCAGGTTAGTAAACCCTGTCATTCAAAACATTAGACCAATTACATCTGACGTTGATGCTCCGGATCCTACCACCGTAATGCAGTTGATTGCACACCAGCTTATTGTACGAGGTTTTCTGGGTTCGAGTCCTGGGTGAGGCACGTGTGTATTTGTAATTGTCTCACTACTGCTGCGTATGTTTTGGTTCCGCCTGTAATGAGACGTCAATGCCTACCTGCCACAAGGCTTTTAAGAACCTTACTAAAAATTATTTGCAATAAAGTGGGCTCATTAGTTATATCAGTAAATTCTTGTTAGAAATAAGTGTGTCAATATTTGTATACAGATGTGTGTTACGTTTTTAAAAAGCAAAATACGTTTTTTTCGCTACTGAAATTTTGTTTGCTTACCGGTACTTCGTTACTGATACACATTTTAGACGTAGCTAAGAAGTGAATTAGCTAAAAACTGGACTTAAATGTTCTATGGAATATCGCATTTACATATTTTTCTGTCCCAGAGATCGGACAGCCGTACGTGCAGCACGAAATCACCATGTTCACGGAGACTTTTGTGGAAACTCCCTAAGACTTCGTTTGCAATGCAAGTCGCTACCTTAGACATGACCGATCCAAAATGTTGCACGTTGTGACTATTCTCAAGTTCAAGTTGGCGAGACCACATCGTAATTTCCTGTGGTGCGTGTGCTTGAAAGAGTATTGGGAAGTCGATGTGGCTTAAAACTGTTTTGCTAATAAAATTGTGTGCCAGCATGAATGACTGCTATGTAATCTATCAAACGTTTGAAATACTTCATTAAATACATCACGTAAAGAACAATCGCAATGACTTAAAGCTATTTTAATCTTAATATTTCGATTATACCTGCTTCGTGTCAAAATTGGTTCGTCATAGTTTTTTTTCGGTGCATGAAATTTCTGGTTCGAGTTCTAAATTTTATAATACCCGCCCACATTTAAGAACATTTTCAAACAGTTAGTAGAATTTAAGTAACTCAGCAGCTATTCAACAAGTTTTGGAAAGGTTTTTAGTGAGACTTGGGTGCGAAAAGCATTTGTGAAACAATTAATTTCTTTTGAAAAGATGTGACATTTCATATAATCTTTAAATGGTCTTTTCTATATTGAAAAATGTTAAACTAGTGGTTCAATAATATTGCTAAAAAATATTGTACAAAACAGTCTTTAGTATACTATGATGTAAAATGATAAGGTTACAGCTTAGTTCTCGTATTGCAGGCTGCACTATTGTAAACCTATATGACAATTCAGTAGCTTGAGCACACAGGCGATGAGATATTAGAAGCGAGTGCCTTAACAGTATTTCCGCTTTTTGGTTTTGTGCGTCAAACTTTCAAATCAGCACACCAGTTGTAAAAACACCTTAAAAACATTTATTAAAAATTATACAGTAATGTATTGTTTTAAGCACAGTCACATAGAACTTCAGGCCTATTGTAAAAATAACACGTCATGTTAAAAACCACACCATGTCGGTAAAAGTAGTTTTGAAATAGATACGTGTACGCCATTTGGAATTTATGTTTTATATTTAAAAAACTAAGTGTGTTAATGTCAGAAATATTTTAAGACTTTACCCTACCAAGAATGTGTAATAATTTGATCAAAATCCAACCTAGATTAATTTCTACGCATGCGCGTTACAAATTTGGAGTGGACAGATTTGGACGGCTCTTAACATAGAGGTCTTGAGAGCCGACGAGAGTGAAGTGAGGTGAGTGTGGGGCGGTGCCGGAAAGCAAAGGTGGGGGAACGGGAAATCCGCGAGAAAACCCGCCCACCAGCGGCATCTTCCGCCACGATCCCAACGTGCGTAGGCCCGGATACGGCCCCGCCGGGAATCGAGCCCGGTTCGCATAGGTGGGAGGCGAGTGGTATGACCACTACACCACTGCGGCCCTACAATTTTGAACGTACAAATCCTGATGTTACCGAAGAAGCAAACTAAATAGTAACTTCGTGTCTAACAATAACATACATGTTTTCTTGAACAACTACGGGGCTAACAGATTACGTTATGGATAATTATTTTTGCTACGGGTGTTGTAAACAAATACTAATCGGCGTTGTCGTTAATTTTCAAGCCTCGCACAGAGTACCAAATAAAAACATATCTACATTATACGTTCTCAGAAGATGAGAAAAGACCCTGAGANCTAAATAGTAACTTCGTGTCTAACAATAACATACATGTTTTCTTGAACAACTACGGGGCTAACAGATTACGTTATGTATAATTATTTCTGCTACGGGTGTTGTAAACAAATACTAAGCGGCGTCGTCGTTAATTTGCAAGCCTCGCACAGAGTACCAAATAAAAACATATCTACATTATACGTTCTCAGAAGATGAGAAAAGACCCTGAGAAATAAACCCGAGTACTAGGTACTCAATGTTGTTTTGTTATTATCGGGTGTTGTAGTACATGGATTTATGGAACGTGGTGGAGCAATGAAAAGTACGTTTTGTATTGACTTTGTGTTCACCGACTCGTCACGTTTTCATCTCCCGTTTAGATAGTAGTCCATCTCTTCGTATGGTGGTAACAATTTCCAATTCTGCTGAATTCTCCTTTCACTTATGGCAATATGCATAGTTGTATTTAGTCAGGTCAGTAACTTAACTTAAAAACTAAAATTTTTTTAACAATTTTGTTTGCAAAAACATTGACTGAGTTTTCAGGTGCCCGTTAAATATTGCCAAAAATGTTAGTATCTTATTAATAATGCCCACTCCGATTCGAAAACAAATTAGCTATGCCTATGACACTTAGCCCTGTGCAGTACAAAGTACGGACAGCGGTAACTTCATTATGTGGCGTGATTCTCGCAAATGTTCTGTTTACGTCTTGTAAGATGTAATTTACAAGGCAGCTGTTAGAATAGTATGTGTGTTCTTACTTCGTGTCCCATTGTAGGGTTGAATGCGTTAGCACGTCAACTTGACCGATATTGTCAGTTCTTTCCTTTTCCTCTAGTCACGAAATTCTGTTTCACCCTCCTGTCACCTAAATTATGTTTGGCGTCGTGTAGCATTAATTTTATTTATCTTCTGTCAGTTATATGTTGTTCGAAATGTTAGTACCTAATTTAAAAGGTCCTCTCTGATTCGAATACAGATGAACTATGCTTACGGCACTCAGCCCCGTGCACTGCAGTCTGGCCAACGGTAACTTCGTTCGGTGATGCGACTCTCGTCCTCTTTTATGCTCAGATCTCTATTAAGATGTAATTACCACACTTAAGAGTATTTCGTGTGCAGAATTCATTAACGCCTAGACGCAGCCGATAGTGTAGGTTCTTTCCTTTTTCTCTCGTTACCAAATTCTGTCTGGGCTTTCCACCATCATATTCTGTTTGGCATCATTGTGACTCTTATTTGATTTATTTGCTTTGTGTGCTTTCCTTGAATTTTGCAAATACACATTATTATAACTTTATACTCGGACTTCGCCCTTAGGGTTTCTCGAGAGCATGCAACAGTTTGCTAACCTTTTCGTGTTGATGGTTCGTCAAGTTGGTAAGTGTGTAATTTTCCATCCCTTGGTTTGAGACTGGTTTCTACGTCGTTAAAAAATACCCCATGAAATTAAGTATCCCGTTACATTCGTTTCATGTCTTTTCTTTTTTTTTTACTCTATGTGATAGCAGCTTTTTTACGCTTCTAGCTAGACTTTTAAAGGACAGTGAATTTGTCTTGACAAGCTTTATTTATGTTCCTGCCATCATGTTTGCATACGTTTCACAATAGTTTAGGATTTTTTTTGTACTGCACTTAAGGGGTACAAGAATCCGTTGACCTCGTTGAGACATAATCGCCTTCAAGTATATTTGATTAAATAATCCATTGAAAGTATTAGCTTTAAAAGGCTTCTTTGAAAGCATTATTTTGACACAATATTTTGGCACTTGTGACCTAGTTTTCCTACCAAAGTTAGTTACATTTGACGAGTTTGCGAATTTGTTTAGAATATTTAGGCACTGCAAGTAATAGTTAAATTATATAACAACATTTATTTTGCTAAGATTTTTTGAACACGCTCGCTACATATTCATGGCATCTTATGCAAGCATTTAATTCTATAACATGTTTTGTTGACCAAAAAAGCTAAAGAATAATAGTGCATTTTAAATTAATATACTGTGATGAAGTAATGCTGAATATTAGTTCTTTCTTTAGGAGCCTTTCAATATTATTTTAGAATATGAGGAAGATATGTAATTACGTTGTATAATTTAATTTCTTCTTTTTTATTACGGTGATTTATTTTCTGCCCGTTTTGGGGGCTGATGATAGCCCAAATAGTGCTGCGGACTTTTCGAGACATATTGGTGATCTTAGTTTGTGACGGTCGGCACCCAGTACATTAAAACGTACATTAATAAACAAATATGCTTTAAGACGACCAATGTAAATGCAGGTGGCGAGCGAACTCACTTCCAACTCATAATGTCACGATGCATTTCCGTAGCTGTTTTTAAAAGTTTTGTTTTGTAACTATTTTACAACTAATTACCCAGTCATAATATTCTGAAAGTACATGAATAATACAATAAATCGTCAAGCATCAGTATAAAATACTTGTGTTGCCAACTACAGTTTTTAAACCAACCTTCAAAAAATTCTTACACGTAAATGTACATAATTTTAATGTAATCACTGAGTAAGTAAAGTAATGTCAATTGCAAATAATTAATAGTAAATTATGAAAAAATGTTCTGTATATTAATGGATTTGTAAAGTGTAACAGTAATACATATGTAGTAATACGAAAAACTGATTATGATACAGTTCTGGTGCATAATATCGGTTAAAGACTTCGTCCATTGACGACTATGAGTTCTAAGCTTGACATAGAAGAGTGCCCTTTTTCGGTACGGTGCTTTTCATGGCCGCATGAGACCTATTCTTCTAAGTGAGGACTTTTAAAGGTGTTGGGCTATTATCCTTCATGCATTCAATTTTTTGAAGAAGCTTAATTTAAGTCTCGCGGACTCAAAAAGTTAGGTGCCTGAGACATATAATACAGCCTTCTCGTGTGTCTTCTTCACGATAATTACCAACGGACACTCCCTGGCTTGAAGCAGATTATTCTCACCTCATGTGTGAAGATGATGTGGCACTAGACCGTGTATCGTTACTCCACTGCCCAACCTACTATGGACCTCGGGGAGGACGGGTTAATGCTAATCACTGCTATAAACTCTGGATCTCATATGACTGATGTTGTGTAGTTTCTACGTTCCTTCGTGGTTCCTGCAGGCCACGAAGCTCGTGTAGCCCNCAGTACATTAAAACGTACATTAATAAACAAATATGCTTTAAGACGACCAATGTAAATGCAGGTGGCGAGCGAACTCACTTCCAACTCATAATGTCACGATGCATTTCCGTAGCTGTTTTTAAAAGTTTTGTTTTGTAACTATTTTACAACTAATTACCCAGTCATAATATTCTGAAAGTACATGGTTAATACAATAAATCGTCAAGCATCAGTATAAAATACTTGTGTTGCCAACTACAGTTTTTAAACCAACCTTCAAAANTAAATCGTCAAGCATCAGTATAAAATACTTGTGTTGCCAACTACAGTTTTTAAACCAACCTTCAAAAAATTCTTACTCGTAAATGTACATAATTTTAATGTAATCACTGAGTAAGTAAAGTAATGTCAATTGCAAACGATTAATAGTAAATTATGAAAAAATGTTCTGTATATTAATGGATTTGTAAAGTGTAACAGTAATACATATGTAGTAGTAGGAAAAACTGATTATGATACAGTTCTGGTGCATAATATCGGTTAAAGACTTCGTCCATTGACGACTATGAGTTCTAAGCTTGACATAGAAGAGTGCCCTTTTTCGGTACGGTGCTTTTCATGGCCGCATGAAACCTATTCTTCTAAGTGAGGACTTTTAAAGGTGTTGGGCTATTATCCTTCATGCATTCAATTTTTTGAAGAAGCTTAATTTAAGTCTCGCGGACTCAAAAAGTTAGGTGCCTGAGACATATAATACAGCCTTCTCGTGTGTCTTCTTCACGATAATTGCCAACGGACACTCCCTGGCTTGAAGCAGATTATTCTCACCTCATGTGTGAAGATGATGTGGCACTAGACCGTGTATCGTTACTCCACTGCCCAACCTACTATGGACCTCGGGGAGGACGGGTTAATGCTAATCACTGCTATAAACTCTTGATCTCATATGACTGATGTTGTGTAGTTTCTACGTTCCTTCGTGGTTCCTGCAGGCCACGAAGCTCGTGTAGCCCNTGATCTCATATGACTGATGTTGTGTAGTTTCTACGTTCCTTCGTGGTTCCTGCAGGCCACGAAGCTCGTGTAGCCCTGACGGGGTACTGTTTGATGGACATTACCTTCATCCGAGAAATCAACATGTTCTCTTGGTCGTGTCTGATCATCTCAAATATTCCCTACGTCTAAATAAATTCCTGCCGAATGCCAGAGACTGGATGTGAAGTACTGCAATCGACTAGCGGGTTCACATTGCACAAAGGTGCTTTGGGACTGATGAAATGAATGTGTGTTCATGCACAGTGTCAAGTTGCTAACACGACATGTGTGTATTTTTTTGTAAACAAACAGTACTGGAAACTGATTCCTGTGGCCTTGATTGACTGGAAAACTGAAATTATATGTGCGTCACTAAGAAAATTTTTACAGGTAGTGCCTGCAGTAATTATTGTCGTACATTCATCTATAAATGGTTAGAGACAGCGAAGTAGAAGTTAAGTTCGGATAGATATTTTGTTGAGGAAGTAATTTTCATTTTCACGTATGTTTTTCTTAATGATATGACACAAAAAATTCACAAATAATTAGGGTCCACAGAGTTTGATTATATTACTTAAACTATATTACTTTAGTTATAATACTTCGACTATATTACTTCAATTACACAACTTCACTTCATTTTATTTTTTTATTTGTAATACGCTTACGTATTCCGATATTGGTTACCATTAAAAATATTATTTGTTCAGTCCTTTCAACGAGCATAATAGGAGTTATAATTATACTGTATAAGTGTTATTAACGTCCCCCACTGTTACGTCTAAAGGCTTGTCAGGGAACTGCTTACAAAATAACTTCTGACCTAACACCCTCTTCTTTCCTGGGATTCGAACCCATAGCATCCTACACTATGGACCGGTGGCGCACCAACCGACTGCGCCAAGGGAGGTCGATCTTGTAAAATAAATTTCGAAGCATTTTGTACAGAAGTGAAATGAATCTGCAGAAATGTTCACTGTAAGAATGATGGCAATTTATTTTGAAGACGAACAAGAACTATCTTACTTACGAAGTATTAAAACGTGCATGGTGCAGACCAGTGCGTCACTCATAATTAGCGAGGNGAACAATAACTATCTTACTTACGAAGTATTAAAACGTGCATGGTGCAGACCAGTGCGTCACTCATAATTAGCGAGGAGGCCAAACTCGCAAGGGTTCAAAACCCAAACATGAATGGCTCAGAACTTTAACATAGAGACTTGATATAAGTGCTNAGGCCAAACTCGCAAGGGTTCAAAACCCAAACATGAATGGCTCAGAACTTTAACATAGAGACTTGATATAAGTGCTAATTAGTCTTATATTGCAATCATGAATTCCCGCCACTTAAATTATTACAATATAAAATAGAAAAGCGGTACAATGTTTATAATTTATTTTATTTTATTTAGCAATAAATGCTTCTACTTTGTCTTTACTTGTGGTGATTTAAGTCCTACTTTTTTTTTATTTGGGCATGACCTATATTTATTTACATTAATTAGTATTTACATTACATAGGAATCCTACAATCAGAACCTGATGTGATCAGTTCGACTTCCATTGCAAATACGACATAATGTTCATATATCGCAGCCGAAAAAAAAAAAAATTGCGTGAAGACGAAGTCGGCGAAGGAAGTGAGGATTGCGTCTGCTCTGCTCTTGACCCTCCCACTTTTCTGGAGGCCGGGCGTGCCCTGACTCGCCAATCCGCGAGCATTCGCCAAAAGACCGGCAGACGTGATCTGCAAACGCAATTCGACCCCCCGCCGTACCCGCAGCTACGACAATAGAATTCGATTTAGGGGAGGTGGAGGGCACTGAAGCGGACGAAAAAAAAAAATACAGCCACAGCAGATGATAAAACAACGTCCCGTAACATAAAGAATGCAAAGGGACGAGCTCGTGAAGCGGCGACTCAAATTGAACCTCTCGAACGTCATCGCGTACAAGCGCGGCAACCAGCAGACTGAAACGTCGAGATTTGTTCGCCGCACGTCTCGTAGTTTTATCCCTTCCTTCAAGGCACAGATCTAGGTTGCGGCCCCGTTCCCCAGTATAAGTGCCCATAAACCATTGAATGCCTGGCCGCAGTTGTGTTCGCCTATGAACGATCTCATAATCCAACGAATACTATGGGCNTATAAGTGCCCATAAACCATTGAATGCCTGGCCGCAGTTGTGTTCGCCTATGAACGATCTCATAATCCAACGAATACTATGGGCGATGCATGATTACTACTTATATTTGTATTTTTTTTATTGTACACAAAACTGGTCTACGTAAAATTCTGAATGCTTTTATCTGAATTAGTCTGCCTGCGTGTGTTTGTTACTATTAGTGTTACTGCAATCGTCTTCCTTTACACTTGTGATATGGCTGATATTTTTTTATTTGTGTAGTGCTGCACGGTAGGCACTATAGCTTGTATAGTTAAATTATATTTCTAAAATACCTACGAGCTCGTATAAAAAAGCTGTAGCCCTGACCTTTATGCGCAGTCGTGTAACAAAGTAACAAAATAATCTTCATGCACAAATAACATCCTAAGATATCGTTATACAACAACAAATAAATGGTTTGTCTTATTTCCATCCACAAAATTAAAATGCAGGCTAAGCCAAAATGCTATGCTACTTTTTACGGACGATGATTCATCGTTGTATAAATAGTGACCTAATTGTTTAACTTTAACATTTAAATAAATAATATATATATTCACTTAAAATGCATACCTCCAGTAATATCATAGCACAAAAAAATGGTTTGTTTAGAATTAAGCTTGCTTGTTAATTTTTTAAATATTAAATCATACGGATTTTATGATCAAGCATATTTAGGACGTAGTGAGTTCCAAACGCAAATATCGATAGCGTTTTATGCTGTCCCAGTTTACGAAGTATCGTGAAAATTCTTTTCCAGTTTTCGCTATATGGGTTATCAACATCGCACGTGGTCATACCGCTATTCTTGAATAATGTGTTGGCGTAAAATTATCAGCATTAAGTTTACACGCCAGGCTGCTATTTACAAGGGACTGCTGCAGTTGTCTCGATTGCCGTCGCGTGCAGTCAAGCGTCGCACACTCGCGAGGGAAAATTCACTTTTCCGAACAAACAAAACCGCACCAAAATGCATTTTTAAGTCAGTTATTTATATCTGGATTCAATGGTGAAGTAGTTTGTCTGTTAAACTCCATAGTTGTTCAGGAGAGGGCTCCGCTCTGTCATACGTCGCTCGCTCCTTCTACTACGCCGGTCGAGTGTGCGCAGTTATGGCATACAATGTTTGTCTGTGTACACACGTGGTGAGTCGACAAGATGGGTCGGCGATTAGTAATCAATCCACTTAATAAGCTGAAATCACGATACGGCGTAGGGAGATCTACAGACATTTCTTGCGTCAGTTTTGTATACATGTCGCAGGGAGATGATAAAACCGGAGATTTGATCAAATCCATAAGGTAAGTTATAGGTAATGAAGCTACCAGCTTTAAGTACATTTTAAGGTGTTATACTTGAAGCTGGTAGCCTCATTACCTATAAAAAATTGCCTGCGAGCCTTGGAGTGACCATAACAGCAGTAGTGAACCTTCCTGCTGGCGCTGGGGCTCGGCCACGGTGCGTAATTTATGGCTACGCTTTGGGCAAGTCCTGCCTTCTTTATTTCATCTTTTCACTAAAATAGTTAAGGGACTTGATCAAATCACTTACTTTCTTTAGGGAAATTACCCCACAGAGTTGTAATTTTAACATCTTCCGTGAATTAATCATCTACCTTAGGGATTTGATCAAATCTCCGGTTTTATCATCTCCCAGCGATCTATACACGCCACTGATAAGTCCATGTTACTTTGCGATTCCTTGCTTGGATACAAGAATGAAAAAATACTTAAATAAGGACCCTAAGGAAAAAGATTTCTTTTAAAAATCATCCCGTCAAATATTACGAAATTTGTTTAACTTCTAGATTTAATTTCAGGCAATATAACATTTACGGAACTGGCTGCATAAAACTACGTTCGAAAATGCCGTAACCAAAATTTCATGACAGAATATCCATTCCGAAAATGCACTATGTGATTTACAACCAACTGCATGCAGATATATACGTATGGAGCGGTTCTTCGTTGCACACGGCAGAAATCTAGCTATCATTGTGGTGGACCTGTGCAGAATTTCCAAGGTTTCACTGACGTGGCTTGCACCACTAACGTTCTTCATGAGAGTGCATTCTGTGAGTGGCCCCGAAGTTGCATTTATTACTTGTGCATTTTGCGGCAATGGTTATTACTTTCATAATTTTATAAAAAGCCGAAGCATGCATTTACTTTTGAACAATTTGTACGTAATTACGTATTTTCGTGCAGGTAGACTCTTAAGCTTCGAAGTAGTGCCTGTTTTCAGAAACCTCTGCTGGCCAACTGCGGGGTTTTACAGGAAAGCGACTGCCTGCAGTGGTTTCAGAGGTGCGTATATAACCTATAACTGAAGATTGGTGAGGTTGTATGTTTTCGAAGTCCAGTGTTCCTTGTCAATCACGAACAGTAAATTGATTCATAATTTAGTCCTTTGGCGATTACTTAATGCTGTAGAGGAAGTCCGGCCAAAATGAATAACTTAATTTTAAACTTATATTACTTGGTTCCCTCTCATTCATTGTGTCATAATTTGGGGACAGATAAAAAAATGCCATTAAATGCCGCACATAAAAGCACATTGTTAAACGTAAATGCATGGAAACCTTGCTTGAGGACAGATGTTAACTCACCAGGCGCGGCATATATTACAGCACATGTTCCATCGGCTGAACCTTTCTTTTACCGAGTTCCCGTGTTTCTGTACACTATGGCGCTATGTTGTATACAATCTCCACGAGTTTGTAACAACTGAATGGAAAGCAAAAGTAATAGTGAGTAAATTCCTACATCAAGTTATGTTTAATGTAGTTGATATAAAAATAGTATATATGGTTTTATGACAATGGTTTACTTTATATGGAATGATAAATATGTGTCCTCGATTGATGGCAACATGCGTAAATTGAGTATTATGATTTGTAAATGTGTATGTCTCTAATTTCCATTTTCTCATTTTCGTTACGGAAAACAATCTTATTATATGTGACTAGACAAAATATGTAGTATGTATGATTGGTGTTATTTTGAAATAAGCGTGAAATCTCAAAAAATTATAATAGTCACTTTTATTGTAAAATATTTGCTACCATAATTGTAAATGTGTAATTTGCTATCCCTGAAAATCAATAACTAATTCTTGAGATTGCTTTGGTTATTACATCCAATTTGGTTTTATAATAAGTCGTGGCCATAATCATATTTTTTATTTTTGTAAAAAAAATACCATTGTCGTACACTGTTTCTCTTGTAGATGGAACATACTGCACGCACATCACGTGGTGATAAATCTCGACCAAGATGTCAACGTAATTACAGGCTGCAACCGTTGAAAAACCAGGAAATCGCTCAGATTTTGGCTGAAGAGTCTGAAGATGATCTTCATCACGACGATTCAGACAAAGATACCGCCTTTGCGGCGCGGTTTCTTCTTCATCAGAAGATAAAAGTGATTCCGAAGAAATGAACGATGTCGAAATTCATACAAACAGTTGTCTTACTACAAATCAAGAAACGAAGGTAATATGGTTCAATGAACGTGACAATGATAAAGCTTATAGTGTACCAGTGTTAAGTGGTAACCACAAAGTAATAGTTCGTGGCCAACACTCCGCTTGATTGCTTTTACCACTTGTTTCCTCTTGAACTACTTTCGGAAATTGTATATNCGATGCATGATTACTACTTATATTTGTATTTTTTTTATTGTACACAAAACTGGTCTACGTAAAATTCTGAATGCTTGTATCTGAATTAGTCTGCCTGCGTGTGTTTGTTACTATTAGTGTCACTGCAATCGTCTTCCTTTACACTTGTGATATGGCTGATATATTTTTATTTGTCTAGTGCTGCACGGTAGACACTATAGCTGGTATAGTTAATTTATATTTCTAAAATACCTACGAGCTCGTATAAAAAAGCTGTAGCCCTGACCTTTATGCGCAGTCGTGTAACAAAGTAACAAAATAATCTTCATGCACAAATAACATCCTAAGATATCGTTATACAACAACAAATAAATGGTTTGTCTTATTTCCATCCACAAAATTAAAAAGCAGGCTAAGCCAAAATGCTATGCTACTTTTTACGGACGATGATTCATCGTTGTATAAATAGTGACCTAATTGTTTAACTTTAACGTTTAAATAAATAATATATATATTCACTTAAAATGTATACCTCCAGTAATATCATAGCACAAAAAAAATTGTTTGTTTAGAATTAAGCTTGCTTGTTCATTTTTTAAATATTAAATCCTACGGATTTTATGATCAAGCATATTTAGGACGTAGTGAGTTCCAAACGCAAATATCGATAGCGTTTTATGCTGTCCCAGTTTACGAAGTATCGTGAAAATTCTTTTCCAGTTTTCGCTATATGGGTTATCAACATCGCACGTGGTCATACCGCTATTCTTGAATAATGTGTTGGCGTAAAATTATCAGCATTAAGTTTACACGCCAGGCTGCTATTTACAAGGGACTGCTGCAGTTGTCTCGATTGCCGTCGCGTGCAGTCAAGCGTCGCACACTCGCGAGGGAAAATTCACTTTTCCGAACAAACAAAACCGCACCAAAACGCATTTTTAAGTCAGTTATTTAAATCTGGATTCAATGGTGAAGTAGTTTGTCTGTAAAACTCCATAGTTGTTCAGGAGAGGGCTTCGCTCTGTCATACGTCGCTCGCCTTCTACTACGCTAATCGAGTGTGCGCAGTTATGGCATGCATTGTTTGTCTGTGTACATACGTGGTGAGTCGACAAGGTGGGTCGACGATTAGTAATCAATCCACTTAATGAGCTGAAATCACGATACGGCGTAGGGAGATCTACAGACATTTCTTGCGTCAGTTTTTTTGTTTACACCTCACTGACGAGTCCATGTTACTTTGTGATTCCTTGCTCTGATACAAGGATTAAAGAATAATTCAATAAGGATCCTGAGGAAAAATATTTCTTTTAAAAATCATCCCGTCAAATGTTACGAAATTTGTTTAACCTCTAGATTTAATTTCAGGCAATATAAAATTTACGGAACTGACTGCATAAAACTACGTTCGAAAATGCCGTAACCGAAATTTCATGACAGAATATCCATTCCGAAAATGCACTATGTGACTTACAACCAACTGCATGCATATATGTATATACGTATAGAGCGGTTCTTCGTTACACACGGCGGAAATATAGCTATCATTGTGGTGAACCTGTGCAGAATTTCAAAGGTTTCATTGACGTAGCTTTCACCATTAACGTTCTTCATGAGAGTGCATTCTGGAAGTGACCCCGACGTTGCATTTATTACTTGTGCATTTTGCGGCAATGGTTATTACTTTAATAATTTTATAAAAAGCCCACGAATGCATTTACTTTTGAGAACTTTGTACGTAATTATGTATTTTCGTGCAGAGAGACTCTTAAGCTTCAAAGTAGTGCCCGTTTTCAGAAACCTCTGCTGGCCAACGGCGGGGTTTTACAGGAAAGCGACTGCCTGCAGTGGTTTCAGAGGTGCGTATATAACCTATAACTGAAGTTTGGTGAGGTTTATGTATTCGAAGTCCAGTGTTCCTTGTCAATCACGAACAGTAAATTGATTCATAATTAAGTCCTTTGGTGATTACTTAGTGCTGTAGAGGAAGTCCGGCCAAAATGAATAACTTAATTTTAAACTTATATTACTTAGTTCCCTCTCATTCATTGTGTCATAATTTGGGGGCAGATAAAAAAAATGCCATTAAATGCCGCACATAAAAGCGCATTGTTAAACGTAAATGCATGGAAGCCTTGCTTGAGGACAGATGTTAACTCACCAGGCGCGGCATATATTACAGCACCTGTTCCATCTGCTGAACCTTTCTTTTACCGAGTTCCCGTGTTTCTGTACACTATGGCGCTATGTTGTATACAATCTCCACGAGTTTGTAACAACTGAATGGAAAGCAAAAGTAATGGTGAGTAAATTTCTACATCAAGTTATGTTTAGTGTAGTTGATATAAAAATAGTACATATGGTTTTCTGACAATAGTTTGCTTTATATGGAGTGATAAATATGTGTCCTCGATTGATGGCAACATGAGTAAATTGAGTATTATGATTTGTAAATGTGTATGTCTTTAATTTCCATTTTCTCATTTTCGTTACGGAAAACAATCTTATTATATGTGACTTGACAAAATATGTAGTACGTATGATTGGTGCTATTTTGAAATAAGCGCGAAATCTCAAAAAATGATGATAGTCACTTTTATTGTAAAATATTTGCTACCATAATTTTAAATGTGTTATTTGCTATCCCTGAAAATCAATAACTAATTTTTGAGATTGCTTTGGTTATTACATCCACTTTGGTTTTATAATAAGTCGTGGCCATAATTATATTTTTTATTTTTGTAAAAAAATGCAACTTTCGTGCATTGTTTCTGTTGTAGATAGAACATACTGCACGCACATCACGTGGTGAGAAATGTCGACCAAAATGTCAACGTAATTACAGGCTGCAACCGTTGAAAAACTATGAAATTGCTCAGATTTTGGCTGAAGAGTCTGAAGATGATCTTCATCACGACGATTCAGACAAAGATACCGCCTTTGTGCCTGAAAAAATGTGCGACGCAGTTTCTTCTTCATCAGAAAATAAAAGTGATTCCGAAGAAATGAACGATGTCGAAATTCTTACAAACAGTTGTTTTACTACAAATCAAGAAACGAAGGTAATATGGTTCAATGAACTAGACAATGATAAAGCTTATAGTGTGCCAGTGTTAAGTGGTAACCACAAAGTAATAGTTCGTGGCCAACACTCCGCTTGATTGCTTTTACCACTTGTTTCCTCTTGAACTACTTTCGGAAATTGTATATCAGACAAATTTGTATGCCTGTCAAAATGGAAAAGATAATTTTTCTCTTTCCTCTTCAGAACTAAAATTATTTCTTGGCATTGTTCTCGTTATGACCTACATAAAGTATGCAAGGATAAGAAAGTATTGTTCTGAGCAAAGTGAACTACGAATGGACCTTATTGCTGACACTATGTCAGTAAATCGCTTTGAAGTAATACGTAGATATTTGCATTTTACTTATACATGTTCCATTCCGCCAGATGATAAGGACAACGCTGTCAGAATTCGTCCAATTTTGGATAAGCTACACGAGACATTTCACAATGCTGTAGATCAAGAAGAATATCATAGTGTTGATGAAATGATGATACCATTAAAAGGCCGCTCCTCACTAAATCAGTATATTTCTTTAAAAAAAAACCTAAAAAATAGGGGTATAAAATGGGGGCGAGAGCTGGCATATCTGGTTATGTTTACTGCTTTGAACTGTATCAAGGAGCAAGTTGCATAAATTATGATAAATCAGAATGTGGTGCAGCGGGTCGTATTGTGCTAAGGCTCACGCATGATCTTCATGGGAAGAACTGCAAAGTTTGTGCTGATAACTATTTCACCAATGTGCTACTTGTCCTAAAATTGAAAGAACAAGAAATATGGCATGTTGGTACAATTCGAGCCGACAGGCTGCAAGGAGCTGATAAGAAACAAAATCCTGTAAAATCATTACAAAAAGAAGGAAGACGGAGTGTTTCTATCTGCACGTCCAGGGAAGGTATCACAGTTACTCGTTGGATTAACAATTCTGCTGTGCATGTTATATCTTCCTATGCTGGGAAGGAACCAGAAAGTACTACCCAACCCAGCTTTTCAGCAGGAAATAAAATTAATGTATTGAATTTCAGAGTCCGTACATTATTTAGTGTTGCAACAAGCATATGGGCGACGTCGACCTCATGTACTCACTTGTAGCACTGTGCCGAAATGATGTAAGAAACAGAAGATGGTGCATGAGTATATTTTACCACGTGTTGAATGTAACTGTGGTAAATGCATGGATTTTGTGTAAATGGGGAAAAAAAATTAAACCCTAGATCTTCTTGAGTTCAAAAGTCGAGTAGCTACTGGACTCATTTATCACGGAAAAGCAGAAATTGGTAAAGAAAACAGGGGACGTCCATCTGATGAAAATCAAGAACCCAAGTAAAAAAAAAAGCCAGTCGTGCTGTACCAAAAGAATTGCGACTTGATGGTGGACGTGCTGTCTTCCCATAAATATCAGGAAACGCATGCTAATCGGTGTCGTGACAACCTGTGCAAGAGCAAGACAAGATTTATATGTGGTGCATGCAAGGTTCCAGTTTGTCCTCAGTGTGTGGAAATATTCCATACAAAATAACACAAACTGTGAGCTTACAATTTTACTAAGTATTTTTGTGTTGAAAAATGCAATTATGATAATTTTAATAGCATTTTAGTGTGTTTATTAGTGACATTTCAGACATTCTCATAATAATAATAATAATGTAGACCTTTATAGAGAGCAGTGGTATTGGTGTAGTTTCTTTACACCTGCCTTCCCTTCATGATGTCCTCATATGAGTCATTATAATATTTGTACTTTGTGGCAGTAAAGCATACTTTCCTCAAATAAGGACATCAAGAAATACTATTTAAAAAAATATATTTTTTAATGTAATATGTAGTAAAATTGCAATTTTAAAATGGAATACAAATATTTTGACTTTTTTTCTATTTGTTTATAATAGTTTTTGCATTAGAGGGGAAATGACTATATATTAATACAAGTTATTGATTTGACTTAGTATTCTACCTGGTTTAAAATACTGCAAATACAATCCTATTAATAAATGGTGCATGGTCTAAACTATTAATTTTAACCCATTCATACCCAGTGTACACATTTGTGTACATTATACAGGCGTATGTAATCTTTGGTCTGTTCTGCACACTACGAAACTCATTTACCAACAGTCTTAGTAGTAGAAAATGGAGAAGTTTGTCACAAGGGCGTTGAGTCGTGTAGCGTCGGAGCTGTTCATGCTCTGTTATTCCGGTCCCCAGATGCCATTTTTCCTCAAAAATTCTCATTTTTTCCCTCAAAATTAACCTCTTTCTCTTAAAATCTCCCTTTTTCATTAAAGTTTCCCTTTTTCTCCTCAAAATCTCCATTTTTTCTCTCAAAAATTTAATTTTTTCCCATTAAAAAAGCACCGATCCTCTAGTTGCAAAAACGAGCCGCAGAAAGGTAATTTTCAGTTTTGGGACGCTAGTTTCTCGAGATCAGAGAAGTGGTGGCCATATTGGTTTTATAGGAACAGGGTATGCCAAATCGATACACAGGATCCGGGATCAGAGTAAGAACTAAACATCAGCCATCTTGGTTCTGCCAACCATTTAAACAGCCATATTTGATGTAAGTGAACTTAACCTTTAACTTTGACCTTGACCCCAGTGACCTTTGACCTAGAAAATTTAGAAATCCTAAATCATTATAAAAAATATTTTACAAATAATAAAAAATTATTATCAAAATATTACAAAATGCATTTTACAAAATTATTAAATTAATACTTTTAATGTTTGGGCTGAGAGGTGACGAGGGACTGGAACAGACCAGCCACCATTTTATGATGTCATCCGCCCACCATGTTGGACCCAGATTACCTTGGCCTTGACCCATGACCTTGACACTATAACTGTGACCTTGGATAACCTTGAAAACAAAAACTAGAGAAAAATTGTGGAAATTGAATAAATACATAAACGCCAGCAAGCATGTTACATTATTGACTACTTCCGCCATCTTGTATCCAGGTGACCTTGACCTTTGGCCTAAACCTGGTAACATTTAACCTTGAAACCAAAAATTCCAAAAAAAATTATTCAAAAATTATAAAAAGTTTATTTAAAAAATTATTTTAATATGTTTTTAAAATGTATTACCAAATTACATTTCCTGATGTTCCCCCAGCACCATGTCTTGCAGACGACTTACCCTCCTCCATTCAATCACATTGTCATAACCTTTCCCACGCCTACCAATGTTTCTCATTGGTTAATTAGTCGGAAGGCCTCCACCCCCCTCAACCATACTCATTCTGTCGAATGCACTCCAACAGCCATATTGTTTTTTTTTCGTTTGTCATTTGTTTACTTTTTATCACCAAGGTATTACTAGTCTATTAATTTTCTCATTTCGTCACCAGGCGCACTATCGATTTTGCCAACAGGTGGCAGCCATATTTGTTTACATTTATTTAAAGTATAGGNATAATAATAATAATGTAGACCTTTATAGAGAGCAGTGGTATTGGTGTAGTTTCTTTACACCTGCCTTCCCTTCATGCTGTCCTCATTTGAGTCATTATGATATTTGTACTTTGTGGCAGTAAAGCATACTGTCCTCAAATGAGGACATCAAGAAATACTATTTAAAAAATTATATTTTTTTATGTAATCTGTAGTAAAATTGCAATTTTTAAATGGAATAAAAATGTTTTGACTTTTTTCTATTTGTTTATAATAGTTTTTTCATTAGAGGGAAAATGATGATATATTAATACAAGTTGTTGATTTGACTTAGTATTCCACCTGGTTTAAAATACTGCAAATACAATCCTATTAATAAATGGTGCATGGTCTAAACTATCACTTTTAACCCATTCATACCCAGTGTACACATTTGTGTATATTACACCGGTGTATGCAATCTTTGGTCTGTTCTGCACACTACGAAACTCATTTACCAACAGTCTTAGTATTAGAAAATGGAGAAGTTTGTCACAAGGGCGTTGAGTCGTGTAGCGTCGGAGCTGTTCATGCTCTGTTATTCCGGTNATGGAGAAGTTTGTCACAAGGGCGTTGAGTCGTGTAGCGTCGGAGCTGTTCATGCTCTGTTATTCCGGTCCCCAGAGGCCATTTTTCCCTAAAAATTCTCCTTTTTCCCCTCAAAATTAACCTCTTTCTCTTAAAATCTCCCTTTTTCATTAAAGTTTCCCTTTTTCCCTCAAAATTTCCATTTTTTCTCTCAAAAATTTAATTTTTGCCGATTAAAAAAGCACTGATTCCCCAGTTGCAAAAACGAGCCGTAGAAAGGTAATTTTCAGTTTTGGCACGCTAATTTCTCGAGGGCAGAGACGTGGCGGCCATATTGGTTTTATAGGAACAGGGTATACCAAATCGATACACAGGATCCGGGATCAGAGTAAGAACTAAACATCAGCCATCTTGGTTCTGTCAACCATTTAAACAGCCATATTTGATGTAAGTGAACTTAACCTTTAACTTTGACCTTGACCCCAGTGACCTTTGACCTAGAAAATTTAGAAATCCTAAATCATTATAAAAAATATTTTACAAATAATAAAAAATTATTATCAAAATATTACAAAATGCATTTTACAAAATTATTAAATTAATACTTTTAATGTTTGGGCTGTGAGGTGACGAGGGACTGTAACAGACCAGCCACAATTTTATGATGTCATCCGCCCACCATGTTGGACCCAGATGACCTTGGCCTTGACCCATGACCTTGACACTATAACTGTGACCTTGGATAACCTTGAAAACAAAAACTAGAGAAAAATGGTGGAAATTGAATAAATACATAAACGCCAGCAAGCATGTCACATTATTGTCTACTTCCGCCATCTTGTATCCAGGTGACCTTGACCTTTGGCCTAAACCTGGTAACATTTAACCTTGAAACCAAAAATTCAAAAAAATAATAATTCAAAAGTTATAAAAAGTTTATTTAAAAAATTATTTAAATATGTTTTTAAAATGTATTTACAAATTACATTTCCTGGTGTTCCCCTAGCACCATGTCTTGCAGACGACTTACCCTCCTCCATTCAATCACATTGTCATAACCATTCCCTCACCTACCAATGTTTCTCATTGGTTAATTAGTCGGAAGGCCTCCACCCCCCTCAACCATACTCATTCTGTCGAATACACTCCAACAGCCATATTGTTTATTTTTGTTTGTCATTCGTTTACTTTTTATCACCAAGGTATTACTAGTCTATTAATTTTCCATTTCGTCACCAGGCGCACTATCGATTTAGCCACCAGGTGGCAGCCATATTTGTTTACATTTATTTAAAGTATAGGGGGTGCTGTATGCGACTGACATATTGGATTCTAATTCCACCACCCAAGTGACGCTAATTTCTCGATTTAGCCACCAGGTGAGCAACTAAACAAATATTCTCACATGCTCTGTCATACCATGTTCTTCATCTTTAATTCCGTTTTTTCTTAGTTACCTTCCTTTTATTATCTGTNGTTTTTTCTTAGTTACCTTCCTTTTATTATCTGTCACTTCTTCTTAATTCTGTCACCACGATTAAGTCACCTATGCTCCACCCACCATCTTACATTGTATTCATGCCCTGCCACTCCATTTAGTAGTCTGCTGATTGCTCGGTCCCCTCGAACCACCATCTTGGGTTACATCACTTTCACAATCTTTGATTATTTCATATGGTCTTGACCTTTAACCATCGAAATCCATTTAGTTCCGCATTTGTATTTACCAGAAAAATAACTGTAGTGTATTAGAGCAACACCACAGTCATGTAGAAATTTATGTAGCGCCTCTCTTCGCCATATACCGCAGTGAAGCATGTCTGGCCAGGCCTGACTCGACCTTCACCCTCCCCTCTCAACAAGTCTCAGCCTACAGATTCTACCACTTCAAAAGCATGTTTTCATGCCTGTTGCATCCAACCTGTTTAAAATGACAATGATGGCAATTCATTCTCAAATTCCGTATAATTAACTTAAACATTATACCTTTATTATCCTAACTAACATTATAAATGCCAAAGTGTGTTTGTTTGTTTGTTTGTCCTACTTTCACGTCGCAATGGAGCAACGGATTGGCGTGATTTTTTGCACAGACATAGTTGGAGGGCTGGAAAGTGACATAGGCTACTTTTTATCCCAAAAAAATATCTCGTTTCCTCAGGAAAATATTTTTAGTAAAAATAGCGTTCGGGGTACAATGCTGCGTCAATGTAAGTTGCTGGTGTGGGACGAAAGCACAATGGCACACAAAAAAAGCGATAGAGGCCCTAAACCGAACTCTACAGGATATACGAAACAATACAGATAATTATGGGAGGAATGGCTGTATTACTGGCTGGTGACTTCCACCTAACTCTACCGGTGATTCAGAGGGGCATATCTGCAGATGAAATCAAAGCCTGTCTCAAGTCATCAAGCTTATGGGCAAATGTCAAGAAATTCAGCTTTATGGCAAATATGAGAGCGCATCTCTACAATGACGTCGATACAGGACATTATGCTGATACACTATAAAAAATTGGAGATGGACGGTTAGAAACAGATGCCGAGGGCTGTGTGTCACTAACGGGGGATTTTTGTAATTTGGTCCAGAGTGATACGGAACTGATTGCTAGCGTTTACCCAGATCTACAAATAAATATGAATGACGACCAGTATCTATATAAAAGAGCAATTCTAGCACCAAAAAATTACATCGTTAGTGCTCTGTTAGGTGTTTATGATCAGTGTCTGTCTACAAATAAATACCGTTATTTCTCCCTATAAGTTTGTTACTATAACCAAGCGAGCGAAGCCGCGGGTAAAAGCTAGTATTGCCATATTGTTGATTGTGCACACCCAGTGATGGGCCTGCACAAGAAATATTTAAGTACTAACTTTCAAATAATTTTATTTTGACACATAATTTCATTTTGTATTGCGCTCAACTAGAGTATCATCATTTAGTATCAGATAAAAAACCTAGTTTATCATAAGAGAAGTAGGCATGCTAGGGCAAGGCATAACACCAGCGAGAATTTAAAAAAAAATGTCATTAAAACTATATATATACATACTTGAGACAACAATCATAAAAAACAGAATCCCTATAATTTGAATACATTTATGTAATGTATTTACAGCGGCATGCACACATTTCACGTAGTGGATATATTCTGTTTGTACGCAGCTCAAGACAGTCTACGCTAGCAAACGTCCAACTAGAACCTTTGGCCGTATATTCTTCTTCGCGACAAAGTTTTTCTTTTAAAGCTTCTACAGCCTCTGGAATGCTATCAACATTGTTCAATGCTACGTTCGCAGTCTTAAATGCCTGTCGACTAATGGCTTAATTTAAAAGTTGTGGCTTTTCTTAGTTAAACTTCAGCCAGACATTATACTTTATCGGATCTTCGCCAACTTAATATGTTAATTGATTATCCTTTGCTTAATGTGGTCAAGGTATGTACATATGTTTTTTTTGTAACAACAAATTCATACCCAATCGCATAATCTTTTAAAGATCCTTTGAATGCTGATTGTTTAAGGTAGAATCCAACAGCTAGTACAGATCGTTTCCTAGCTGCAGAATCTGTACCTTTACAGTTCTTCTTATGTCTCTTTTAGATTATTACCGCGTTTGAACATGTTTTCACTTGTCACATCGCTGCATAGGACAGAAAAGTCCCTTCACACANACATTTCACGTAGTGGATATATTCTGTTTGTACGCAGCTCAAGACAGTCTACGCTAGCAAACGTCCAACTAGAACCTTTGGCCGTATATTCTTCTTCGCGACAAAGTTTTTCTTTTAAAGCTTCTACAGCCTCTGGAATGCTATCAACATTGTTCAATGCTACGTTCGCAGTCTTAAATGTCTGTCGACTAATGGCTTAATTTAAAAGTTGTGGCTTTTCTTAGTTAAACTTCAGCCAGACATTATACTTTATCGGATCTTCGCCAACTTAATATGTTAATTGATTATCCTTTGCTTAATGTGGTCAAGGTATGTACATATGTTTTTTTTGTAACAACAAATTCATACCCAATCGCATAATCTTTTAAAGATCCTTTGAATGCTGATTGTTTAAGGTAGAATCCAACAGCTAATACAGATCGTTTCTTAGCTGCAGAATCTCTACCTTTACAGTTCTTCTTATGTCTCTTTAGATTATTACCGCGTTTGAACATGTTTTCACTTGTCACATCGCTGCATAGGACAGAAAAGTCCCTTCACACAANTTTAGATTATTACCGCGTTTGAACATGTTTTCACTTGTCACATCGCTGCATAGGACAGAAAAGTCCCTTCACACAAGTAGTTTTTTTCAAGCTTTCTTGCACTTTGGCTGTAGACAAATATCTTGTCACGGTTACAGCAACGAAGCCTTGACGAAGTCATCGATGGTAACACTGCGGTAGGTGACCTATCCGAAGAAGTCGATGGAGACACTGCTGCTAGTGACCCATCCGAAGAAGTTGCTGACACTGTCAGCATCGTGCTCGAAGGAGTCGATGGCAGTACTGTTGTAGGTTTTGTTGCTGGACCCACAACCTTTGTCACCATAATATTTTATACGTGCTTTCACAAACTGAGACGATGTATCTTTCACATTGCCTGCTGTTAAACTAAGACTCACAACTGTCCTCCCAACTACTTATAATATACCCATATGCTAGCCATATGACATCATGTTGACATTAAACTAATCATATTACGCCAATAATACATTGTGCGCACATTGATTAGCCGATCACCGATTTGTCACATGCTGCAGCTGACCAATCACGTGCAGGCACTGAGATATCACATGCAGGTGTCAGTGTTCAGTAGGAGTCAATCTTTCCACCAATCCTTTACAATCCTCACCAGTCAGCACCGCACTTAGCACCCCACTTAGCACATCAATAAGCACCGCACTTAGTACCACAATAAGCACTGCAACAACACCGCACGCACTGCAATCAGCACCGCGCTTAGCATAGANAATCAGCACCGCACTTAGTACCACAATAAGCACTGCAACAACACCGCACGCACTGCAATCAGCACCGCGCTTAGCATAGAAATCAACATCGCACTCAACACTGCAATCAACACCGCACTTAGCCCTGTACACACCACAAATGATCCTAACGACCCATATTGACCCATAAATAATCCCTAGTGACTCATAAATTGCCCCTTACGACCTCTTACGATCCATAATAACCCTTAATGACCCATAATGACTCACATATCGGTGACCTTGACCTTTGAACCCATTGACATTTGAACCCAGTGACCTTTTACCTTGAATACAAAAAAATATATAAACTTCTTCGGAATTTTTTGGGAATTTCTGGGTTTAAGGTCAAAGGTCACTAGGGTCAATGTCACCGACAATTGTGTCATTATGGGATGTTAGGGGTTATTATGGGTCATTATGGGTCATATAGGTAATTATGGGTCGTTAGGGGTCATTTGTGGTGTGTGCAGTGCTAAGTTCTGTGCTAAGTAAGGTGCTAATTAAGATGCTGATTGCGGTGTTAAGTGCGGTGCTGATTGTGCGGTGCATATGGTGCCGATTCTGGTGCTGATTGCGGTGCGTACGGTGCTGACTGGTGAGGATTGCAATGAATTGATGGAAAGATTGACTCCTGTCGACTGACTCATGCACACTGATTATTGCATGTGATGTCTCAGTGCCTGCACGTGATTGGTAAGCTGCAATCACGTGGCAACTTGGTGATTGGCTGGTCAATGTCCGCACAATGTGTTATTGGAATAATATGATTGGTTTAATTTCAAAATGAAGCCATAGGGCTTGCAAATGGGTATATTATAAGCAGTTGGGAGGTCAGTTGTGAGGCTTAGTTTGACAGCATCTGACGTGAAAGATAATCGTCTCGGCTTGTGAAAGAACGTATAAAATATAATCGTGACAAAGGTTGCGGGTCAAGCAACATAACCTATAGCAGTACTGCCATCGACTTCTTAGAGCATGATGCTGACTGACATTGTTAGCCACTTCTTCGAATGGGTCACTCGCAGCAGTGTCTCCATCGACTTCTTCAGATGGGTCACCTACAGCAGTATCGCCATCGACTTCTTCAGGCATGACGCCGACAGAACCTTCGACTTCTTCAGGCATAGTGCTGACAAGCACCATCGACGTCTAAAGGCATTGCGTCGGCTGCACCATCGACTTCTTCGGACGGATCACCTACCGCAGTGTTACCATCGATGACTTCGTCAAGGCTACGTTGCTGTTACTGTGACAAGATATGTGTCTACAACCAAAGTACGAGGAAGCTTGAAAAACTACTTGTGTGAAGGCACTTTCCTGTGCTATGCAGCGATGAGACAAGTGAAAACATATGTTCAAATGCGGTAATAACCTAAAGAGCCATAAGAAGAACTGCAGATGTAGAGTTTCTACAGCTAAGAAACGATCTGTACTGGCTGCTGGCGAAACCACATGGNACATAAGAAGAACTGCAGATGTAGAGTTTCTACAGCTAAGAAACGATCTGTACTGGCTGCTGGCGAAACCACATGGAATGGATTCTACCTTAAACAACTGTACTAGTTACACGGCCTTTTCGACTCTCTGTTTGCTCGAATTCCATAGAGTCAACAGTTTGTGACAGAAATATGTTATATTTGGTGCGTATTTGAAAGCACACTGTAAGCATACAAAACGTTAATTAGCAAAATTATTAGATAATTTTAATCATGTAAATACATTTGCCCCATTCATATACATTTTCGTCATACTATTTTATTACAATTTTGAATACGGTTGTGCCGAGAATTTAAAAAATAAGGATGAGGTTCTTTAAAGCTAAGTAGGTAATTTGTGCGTAACGTATTGTTGACAGCGAGGTCATTAGATACAAAGTTATTTTCTCATAGAAGCAGGAGATGAATCGGCCATGGACTGTAGTGAGGAACCATCCTTGCACTCGCCTGGAGTGACTTCGGGAAGCCATGTCAAACCTAAATCAGAACTGCCGGACCGGGACTTTAACTCGGGTTTTCCCGAATGCGAGTCCAGTGGTTTACCACAGAGTCACCTCACCCTGTATCGAGTATGAGTTTTGGCAGATAAAGACGAGGACTACTTCAGAAAATATCGGATTTTAATTCAAAAATTTTACCTGTTGGTGGACACAACAGTCCCCATGCACATAAATTTTTAGTACAACATGCTGTTCCCTCTTTGCCTCTGGGGTCCTGTATATGCATGACTAGAAAGGCGTTGTCATAAACCCCGGGGTTCTGGAAATCGTTTAACTCGGAAAAGGGGCTGCGGTGGTGTAGTGGCTAGGCTACTGGTCTCCCACCAAGGCAAACCGGGTTGGATTCCCGGCGAAGTCGCCCCCCGATTTTCGCATGTGGGAATCGTGCCGGACGATGCCGCTGGTCGGCGGGTTTTTTCGGGAATCTCCCGTTTCCTCCACCCTTTCATTCCGGTGCTGCTCCATACTCACCTCGCTTCACCCTCACCGGCTCTCAAGACCTCGATGTTCAGAGCCACCTAATTCTCTTCACTCACTCACTCCTACTATGTGTGATGTGTACTGTAAAACTAGGTTTCAAATGTTGTTTCAAATTGATGCCTTCAGTTTGTATGAGAGGTATGTACTTACAGATGCGTAGACAAGCGTACAAAGTTTTTTTTTCACGACAACGCGATGTCTTACCTGACTGTCCCGATGAAATGATCCCAATCTTCCCGGAAACTCGACCCCCCACTGGCATGATGAATGTGTCGTTTTTTCC
Organism: Clitarchus hookeri; assembly: GCA_002778355.1. NCBI lineage: Eukaryota > Metazoa > Arthropoda > Insecta > Phasmatodea > Phasmatidae > Clitarchus > Clitarchus hookeri. The sequence goes on along the minus strand of NQII01000536.1, from coordinate 763,935 downwards.
GTTTCCGGCAATGCAGTGGCACTCTCGAGTTAGCTCGTCAGACTTCCGCCATCTGGAAGCAGAAAACAAAGCGCTTATCAGTTAGAGTACCCCCTGTCTCCTTCAACGNGCTCGTCAGACTTCCGCCATCTGGAAGCAGAAAACAAAGCGCTTATCAGTTAGAGTACCCCCTGTCTCCTTCAACGACCATTATTTATTCTTTAACATTCCCGCCTCTGCCTCTTTACCAGCTGCCGACGTTATTGCCATGTGTTCATTCATCCTACTCATNTTACCAGCTGCCGACGTTATTGCCATGTGTTCATTCATCCTACTCACTTTCCCTCTACTCTCTTCCATCATCAGTTCTAGTTCATTTTGCCCTACCTGCTATACTTTTTGTGATTTTTTCCTTCTTCGCTAGACAGTCATCCAATGTTAAATTCTGTATAATTCTTTTTAATGTATCTATTAGGCTCGTTGTCCATTTTTCAGGCTTTTGTATCACGAATGAGTAAGACGTCTCCGTCATTAAGGTTGCTCGTCACCAAAAGAAATGTATTATTTTGTATTTATACAAAGTACCGTTCAACTTGTATACATTGCTTGTAAAACTCTTTTTTCGCATAAAAAATGTAGGTTGCATATTTTTTTCATTGTGGAATGCCATAGTCACAATTTTAGTTTTTTCAGACATATAAATAAAATAAAGGAATATATTTTCAGAAAATTTAACAAAGGTGACCGAAATGTCTCATCTTAATTACTTTATAGGCATTCCTAGCAAAAATTTATTTTCAATAAATGAATAAACTGCTACAAAATATATCCAAAATTTTCCTTAATTTGAGCTTTTTTTTAAATTGCGAAAACATTTAATAGCGTGATTTTAAGTTATTCATTATGGTATCTCATTTCAATGTCAATTATCTCATTTTTGAAATAGAGTAAGTTTTTTTTATTTGTACATCCCAAAAACGCTTAAATTGTGGTTTCGGCATACCATTGTGCAAAAAATATACTGTCTACATTTTTTTATGCGAGGAGGAAATTCTTGTAAGTAATTTCTACAAGTTGAACAGTATTACATTCATATACAAAATAATGAAATTGTTGATGACCTTAAGAAGACTGTCTAAGCCATTATGTCGTTCAATTCATATCATTCAAATCCGGACTGGGTCTGTTTGAGCGCCACGGGAATCGGATTGGTGATAACTTGGTTCAATGCAGGCATGCCAAGACTGCACTCAGTCCTCGGTGGCGCAGCCGGCTGGGACGCCAGCTTACGGCGCGAAGTTTGTGGGTTAGAATCCAGGGTGAACTGGGAATGTGAGTGCAGTTTACATATGTAAGCCTAGGTTTAGTGTAGTGTGTAAGGGTGCTTAATTAAATCTACTCGTGTAAATATGTTATTTCAACAAGCAGCCACTCAAAATAAATATATATTTTCTCCCAGAAAAGTTCGCTTCATTTTCCCTCGTCATTCTGTCGTCTAGGTCATAGCCCAGTCATATTAGGGGTTTCACCTCGGAATGAAAGATAATAAGCTGTAAATTGGTATAAGCCTTTGTTTTGTCGTTCTTAATGTTGTCTCAAAAGTCACCAATGTTATCGTGTCCGCGTCTTAAGATATTGAAGGTCAAAGGTCATAAAAATCGGTTTTTCGCGAATATCTCGCTTTTTATTGCTTAAATAAGATTT
>NQII01000536.1:741083-760678 GCA_002778355.1 Clitarchus hookeri | reverse complement strand
CTTTGACCTTCAATATCTTAAGACGCGGACACGATAACATTGGTGACTTTTGAGACAGCATTAAGAACGACAAAACAAAGGCTTATACCAATTTTTAGCTTATTATCTTTCATTCCGAGGTTGACCCCTTTTTTTACCTAATATGACTGGGCTATCAACATTTTAAATGCACTAAACTATACGTTGTTCCTAGATACCTCTGGTAATATTTCCGTGTTTGGGTAGGGATCAGTAGAGAGGTTTGGGAAGCTCTTAACAACGGAGTCTTGAGAGCTGATGAGGGTGAAGCAAGGCAAGTATAGAGCATCGCCGGAATGCCAGGGTGGGGAAAACGGAAGACCCCGAGAAAACCCGCTGACCAGCGGCATTGTCCCACGTGCGAAAATCCGGGAGTGACTCCGCCAGGAATCGAACCCGGTTGAGCTTGGTGGAAGGCACGCACTCTAGCCGCTACGCCACCTCGGCCACGGTTAGGGGAACAGCGAAACTGGTAGCATACCAACAAGTTGAGGATTCGAATCTTGCCTCGTGGGCAGGTTTCTCACATAATAATTTACGTTGGGTTAATACGTCGTCCATTTGCCATATCGCTTTCCAATCAATACAGGGCGAGTCGGAACAGCACAAACAAAATCCGTCTGCAAATTCCTTACGAAAAAAAAATTCATTCGAAATCATGTATTCGTCCAAGGATCGAAAATGGTTCCTAAGAGCAGTATGCGCACTTGAAAGTGGATCTGTAACACCGAGAGTTTCATATTACGGGAAGTGTTTAAAATGTAATTTTTAAACTGAATTCGAATTTTGATTGGATATTCGTTGCCTACAATGACTACGAAAAAAAAAAATACCAAAAATCGAATAACACAATATATGGATGAGAAACACAAGTGTAATCAAAAAAAGTGATTATACAAATAAGAACATATATTTAACAAGATACAACGATCCTGATAGACATAGGGTGAGACAGAAACAACGGGGACAGCACAACAATGACAATACAATAATAGAATAATTTATAATATATAATCCTAACTAATATTATAAATGCAAAATTGGAGGGCCGGGAAGTGACATAGGCTACTTTTTATCCTGAGAAAATATCTCATTCCCTCGGGGAAATTCTTATTGGAAAATGAAAAAGTACACAAACGGAATAATAATGCAACGTCACAACCGAGCAAGAGATTGGCGTAATTTCATGCACAGAAATAGTTGGAGGGCTGAAAGGGGATATTGGCTACTTTTTATCGCCGCGAGAAAATATCTCAAGAAATTTACAAACGATAATAGTGAATCAAGTCGGATAAAAGTTTGCCACCAGCGCGCTCTCTTGCAATACGCTGTCTAAGCCGTTAAAGATGGAAAAATATCATGTAGTAAAGAATTGTGTAGAATAAAAAGACCTGAAAAAAACTCCGCGGTAGCATATATTTATCTATAACAGAGAATTACTAATAAGTGTTTTTTTACCATTTTATTCACCGAGACGTTGAGTTTTATTATATGTTTAGAGTATAGAATATTAACATTAAGTAATATTCAACTATATTTAAAAAAAAACCCTAAACAATAATTCTGTAGTCCACGCGAGCGGAGCAGCGGGCACAGTTAGTAATATATAATGTACAATCACATTTTATTGCACTTGTGTTTTTCAATAATATTGTGTTCTCCGTTTTTTATTACTTTTGTCGTAATCTTTATAGGCAATGAAGATTCAATCAAAATTTTAATTCAGTTTCACAACACCATTGACATTAAACTTTTGAAATAATGACCTTCAAAATAATGTGTAGTTGAAAGAATATCTGTAACTACTGCAAATTCCATCGCTGCTATCAAATGTTTTCATAGAAAATATAGGTGTTGCAAAAGTGTATTACATAATAATATGTGTTGACGAAGGTTAGCTGGTTTCTCAATGACAGATCATTAATCATCGCATACCTTGTATTGAAAAATATCATTTTGTGTGATCGCCCTAGATCCCACCGTTATCGAAGAATTTACGCAGCTCGAAACCATTAAGTGATTGCACAAATTTCTCTGTAACGGTATATTTTAGGATGATAACAGAAGGCTACCTTTTCAATAATTTTTACGTGTTGATTAACAATCCGTCATTAGGAAACCAATTAAGCTTCGGCATTACGTAAAAGAATGCAACACGGGGTTGCAACCCCTATAATTTCTATGAAAACATTTGACAACATCGACGGTATTTCAAGTGGTTGTATACATACTGGTTTCAAAATACATGTAAATACTTAGGGGTAACAATCCTCATGTCTAGAGGAAGAAAAAGCGTATGAATATAGGTCCGGAAGTGCTTCGTTTCTTTACTATAACTCCCATTATATAACGTACATTATGTGGTCCGTGGGCTGGATCATGTTTGTGTGGAATTCCATCGCGACTCTCGTGTGCACGGTACACGGCACCACATACCACGACACCACACACCAGAACATTAGGAACTGCACAGAAATCNATACGGCACCACATACCACGACACCACACACCAGAACATTAGGAACTGCACAGAAATCGAATAGACAAGGTTGAAAACTTTTATACGGCGCATTACAGACTTACTGGAAATGTTCAAACTGTCCACCATCAGCAGGAACATATTCTTCAACCCGCATTTGCGTGGGTTCCCGGATGCATTGATGTATCCATGGAGAATTCCTGATTGTTTCGCATCCTTCNCTTCAACCCGCATTTGCGTGGGTTCCCGGATGCATTGATGTATCCATGGAGAATTCCTGATTGTTTCGCATCCTTCCACATTACGGTTACGATATATTCCCACATATTCCACTGGGGTTGCATACGCAAGTGCCTTTAAATTTTGCCGTGAATAAAAGTCTAGTGGATTCAAACCAGGGCTCCGCGGAGGCCAAGGTATTGGTCCACCCTTATATGTCCAGCGGCCACCAAACATTTTATTTAGGCACCGAGCACGGACAGAGAAGTGAGCAGGAGATCCATTATTAATAACGTATGCGTTTCGTCGCATCTGCAATGGGACATTTTCCAAAAGCACGGGCATGTCGTTAGTCAAGAATGCTTCGCACGTTTTGACCGTTGAGTCTCCTTGTCAGAAAATGTGATCCCACTAAACAGTCGCCAACAATGCCGGCCCGAACATTGACCGCGAATTGTTGTTGATGTCGTGCTTGTATAACTGCGCGAAGATTTTCACGTTCCCATATGTGTAGATTGTGGTAATTAATGATCTGGTCCCGTTGGGATGTCACCTCATCCGTAAACAACGCCGATTCACAGAAAGCTGGGTTCACACGATGTCGGGCAAACCTGAGGCAGAATGTATTTCGTGCAGGAAAATCCGCTGGTGTCATAGCCTTAATAAGCTGTATTGTTATGCAGTATTCTTATGCGTATTCTTATGCAACACTTTCCACAGCACCGCGTGGTCAACGTAAAGTGTAGCAGCTGCTTGCTGTGTGCTGACATTAAGGTTCTTGTCGACCACGCGCAGAACAGCCTCCTTCAACTCTGGCTTCCTCGTCCGTCTTGGCCGCCGTCTGTCGCCAGCCGCGCGCTCGAGCGTTCCATTTTCCCTCAGACGGCGATGGATTGCTTCAAATGTTCCATCTGGGCACCGTCGTTCTGGGAATCTCGCACGGTACAAACGTCGTGCGGCACTGCCGTTACTGTTTGCCAACCCACGCATGAAATGCGCATCACCCAACTCCGCGTTTGAATAGTCAATTCTCTAACTCTACCCATGTCCGACTGACGCACACGCGACACTCGTAGCTTCCAGCTCGATGCTACATCGAACAGTGCGCTGCGNCTCTACCCATGTCCGACTGACGCACACGCGACACTCGTAGCTTCCAGCTCGATGCTACATCGAACAGTGCGCTGCGTCAGAGTAAACTGTCGGTTCAACACGTCTGGTCTGGTCTCAGTTACACCAAAGTGGTGATGGCATTCCACACAAACATGATCCAGCCCGCAGGCCATGCAATGCAAGTTATGTAANGCGTCAGAGTAAACTGTCGGTTCAACACGTCTGGTCTGGTCGCAGTTACACCAAAGTGGTGATGGCATTCCACACAAACATGATCCAGCCCGCAGGCCATGCAATGCAAGTTATGTAATGGTAGTTGTGGTAAATAAACGAAGCGCTTCCGGACCTATTTGCATATAAAGTTTTTTCTTCCTCTTGATGTACTGACATGTATTTTTTCAACATCCTATATATTATTTCATTTCCACACTATCGTGAAGGTCACTGTTCCATTTTAAATATTTTCTGAAATGTTTACAATAAACTCTTGTAGTAGCTCCACCTTCAAGGATGCGTACCACCCTTCGGAAGCATTGTCTGTCATAAGTCGAACACATATTTTCGAATTATTTCTCATTAAGGATACGCAGGTGGAATTGATCGGTGTTATGCCGACTCCAACCTGTCGAGTGTGAAACGTCAACAAATCGTAATTAAAAATTTCAAAATTACTGGAGTCAAAATGTTATATATTCCATTCTCTTGATAAACTTCGAAGGCACTGAGGTGAGATTCTTTTATCATTGACATTTGTGACAAGCGTAAATAGCGAGGCCACAGTTGTATAATTATAATGTTTTAACATTATGGTATTTCGGGTAATGTTAATTAGTTGTTTAGAGTCATTCCTCAGAGAAGACTATGTAATATTCATTAAGAAAATTAATTTGTGCCCACGGGAAGGATCACAGATGGTGTAGGAGGGACTTAGAGGGTCCGTCTCTCTGGTTGGCTCTGAGAGGACACCCACTGGGTATCCTCGGGTCAACCCGAATGACGAGGAGGTAGCTGTTGTCGCCAGGACGTGGCAGAGAGGAGATAGTAGGCAGTTGGTGGTGCAGGCCTTCGAAAAGCCTGTGCGCATTTTGTTATAACCTCGGAACGTGAGTGGCGAATACTTGCGGGAGGCCAGAGAAACATTTTACATACTGAAGGCCCAGTGTGGGGAGCTTGCATGAAGCAATTAAACACTCGGAATAAAATTAGGACAATCTCGCGATAATTCCTAGTGGGGCACTTAAAAATAACTGTTGTGACTTTTAATGATGTTATTATGGTAGTATTCTCGTTAGATCCCTCATCGCTCTCCCTGAGCTAGCTGGCGCTGTGTAAGTTACGGTGATTTATTGGAATGCAACAAGAAGTTGTGAGGATCGGCGAGTTACACATTGTTGCAACGGGATGAGGATATGTATTAAGGCCATTTAAGTGTTTTCTCAGTTTTGCTAGCGTTTGAGTTTAACAGAAGCAAGCTTCTCATCTGATCCCATGAAGTACTTTTATAGNTGTTTTCTCAGTTTTGCTAGCGTTTGAGTTTAACAGAAGCAAGCTTCTCATCTGATCCCATGAAGTACTTTTATAGTAAATTGTAACATATAAAATAAATAGGGAGAAGTCACAGAATAGAATGTTCTTGAAATGAAATAAAAACACTTTTATACTCTAAAACACAATGAAACAAAATGTTACGTCCCTGCAAGTTGGAAGCCAGTGTGTTTAAGAAAAGACAAATGATCTGTATGTCCGGTATTGTTCAAATATTGTTGCTCCCGAGNAGTTGGAAGCCAGTGTGTTTAAGAAAAGACAAATGATCTGTATGTCCGGTATTGTTCAAATATTGTTGCTCCCGAGTAATAAAAAGGGGGGGGGGGTACATTGAAACTAACTTCGGGATGTGATGTTTCTAAGCCGTAGAATGTCTAAAAATAGAAAACGACGCTAAAACAAAATAGGCGTAGACAGCACTAGACATCGAAACACAGTTTAGGCCGTTAAGAACATAGAGTTTCATAAAAATCTCGTATACATATTTTAGTCTGTTATAAAAATTAAGTTACAAGTATACAGCAGTTTCACTTCCAGGTTCTCCCAACGGATGATGAAAATTTTTGTCAGTTACAACGGCTATATGAAACTAAGAAAATTATTTACCTTCCTAACAACATCACTACAGCCATTTAGCTCTTATTACATTATGAATAACTGTTAAACACAATTTTGNTATTTACCTTCCTAACAACATCACTACAGCCATTTAGCTCTTATTACATTATGAATAACTGTTAAACACAATTTTGTGCTTTTCTTAATATATCAATACGTTTGCATAGGAAACACACATTATTCAGCATTGTCATTACTCAAATTTGACGTATTCTGCGGAAAAATATGATAGTATAATGTTTCAAACAAAGTTTTCCCATTTGCATTTGTATGTTACCACATTTATCTTAATGCAAGATTTTCGACGATGACAAAAATAAGTTTTATAGGAAATGTAAAAACGTTCACATCACTATGTCACCAGACATGGCAATCAATGCCGTGAAATATGGGGAATTATTTCCCGTGACTAAAAAACTTCACTTCAACTTTTTAAATTGCTTGAATTTGCTTCTAAAGGAGGGCTATAAATTTATTTCATGACTTTTGTTGATGCATTCAATTTACAGGCTAATGTGTGAGTTTTCATCGCGCCCCTATTTTCGTGAAAATGAAATCGCGTTGAAAACATTCTCGCCACGGAGGGAAAAATCTGGTAAGCTCTGCTCAGAACGAAACCAAACAACGGGAAATATCTGGTGGTCATATTTCCCTAAACACGTCACGTTTCTCCGTGCGTTGTTGGGTTGCGTGCCGCGGGCAGAGATAGGTTTCTTTAAAAAAAAAAAAAAAAAAAAAAAAAAANATATGTGGGCGACTTTCCCAACTGGTATTTTCATCAACCTACGCCGCGATCCGATACTCGTAGATTTAACTGGCCTGTAATTTCCGTAGAGAGAAATTGGGGGGAGAGTGAGCGCCCGAGGTTCGCAGTAGCCACTCCATGTTCCAACATCGGACTGCTTTTCTGCAAATACTACTTTCAAAAACGACGTGGATAGGATTTAAGGTTATAACACTGTTTATATAAACAAGTATTTTGAGATGTTTGTATACTTCCATTAACGAATGTTTTGTGCAATTATATTGAATTCGAATATATAAAAGTATTTGATTCTCACAAAAAAAGTTTGTCTTTGTTGAAAATTAATATTTGAACAATCGCTTTCATCACTGTTGACCATGTGATTTTTACATTTGTATTGGTGTGGGGTAAGCCGATGTTCATTATGGCCCCAGATATTGTTCTGATCCCCCTGACGTCCACTGGTGATCATTGGCATACGTTCCCACGCACTGCTTGTTACCTCCCTGCACGTAGCTACGTTGGTTACTGAGAACACTACAGTTTCACTGAAGCTCGCAGAGGCAGTGCAACCCCAGTTAAATGAGATACCACCGGCGGGCGGTTCAAGCCGCGTTGTTCTCTAAAAAAAAATTACACAATGGCAGATGGGAGCCTCATTAAATATAAAATAGTTCTGATGGTGATTCCAAAAAAAAAAAAGTAATACAAGAATAACCTTAGAATATATTATATTTCCCAGTCCAACATGAATTAGTGTAAGAATTTTTATTCCCAAGTAGTTTTTTTTTTTCAATAAGTACAGGAAACATATGTGATACTGGAATTCGTTATTTTAAACCTTTACTTAAATTTTAAATAACACATCTCCCAAAAATTACAGTTTTCTGACAAACAATAACGTTTACTCTATTGCAGACTGTTCTATTGGCGCTAACAAACATTGATAAACCAGCGGTGATTTCAGTGGCCGTCAGTAGTAACGAAACGCGACCCTAGAAGGAGACTTTCGTGACCGAGAGGTATCTAAAGCCTTGCAGGGTTCCCGGTTCCAATCCCTTGCAAGGCGTAAATTGCATGTACGGTCTTAGATTAAAAATTTACGTTAGTTTATCCACCCCCCTGATTGTCATTCCGGCATAAAACCGTGGGTATTAACAAACCTATTGAATAAATCTACATAGAATGTGCCTGGCCGGTCCCTCAAACTGAACACAGATCTTCAGTCGTATAGCTGTTCAAAAACCGTTTTATATTTTTCAGCGTTGTCTGCTTACGAATAGGACTAGCATTAAAGAAATTTTAACTTTCGAATGCTACTGTCCGTTTTCTATAGTACATTCACGGTTGCTTCAAACTTTCCTGAAACCCTGCTGAAGTTGTTCTTCCAGAGTATTCCTCCGCCTCGTGCAGACGAAGCTAATTTAAGTCTAGAACATTACACACAAGGGACAACGCGCCGCATTCGTACGCACTCTGTGTAGTAATCATATTTTATATAACAACTGTTTATTACTACTAGGCATTAGCAACTCACCTCTTTTCTCTCTGTTTTATTCGTACTAATTATAAACGAAATATTACAAATTATNCTACTAGGCATTAGCAACTCACCTCTTTTCTCTCTGTTTTATTCGTACTAATTATAAACGAAATATTACAAATTATAGATGTTATATAAGTGAATGTTCAATTTAACCAAAAAANTTATTCGTACTAATTATAAACGAAATATTACAAATTATAGATGTTATATAAGTGAATGTTCAATTTAACCAAAAAAATAAGGTACTTTTATGTTAACACAAGTATAAAATGCTCGTGATACATGGAAAATTTGGTAAACAACCAAACTACATGGGGTGATTTTTTAAAAGTTTGATTAAAAGGGTGTGAAGAAACCGGGAATAGACTGTAATGTTTATTTTTCCAAGTGTAAAAGGGCTAATACGAATGGTTTGCAATCACTTTCAGGTGCGAGACTTCCGGTACAGGCTATTTAACATAGAATAAATATATGCAACATACCTTTGCATTTATTATAACACCATAAAATGATAGGTTCGCCAGTGAAAATCCTTTAGACACAAGTTGAGAAGACGAAGAATGCACGCCAGTTCAGTTCCTTGCGCTTCAATGAGATCAGCCTGCCGGCTAGCAGCCGCGAAATTTAAATAGGAAATCCCTTGTTAAGGAAATTTCGCCTCAGTGCGTTAGTTTTAAAGATAGACGTTTCAAACAACGTGTATTCTTCATGAATTTTTTAGGACAAGTTCCCTACAGCGGAGATGTTTCCACGACATGTATAGTCTGTCTGCAAGGAATTTTTAAAATTTATGTTTTACAAAAAAAGTTTAAACTTCTTTTCTAAATTGATAATATACGCTCGTAGGTATCTTCCCCTAAAACATTCATGACGAATATATTTTGTTAGAAACACCTATCTTTAATATCAACGTACTGTGGCGAAATTTCCGTAACGTGGGATTTCCTATTTAAATTTCGCAGCTGCCAGCTGGTAGGCAGTGCACTTGATGTGCGTTATCTGTCGTCCTTAGTGCTGCGAGGCTTCTAGGCCTCAGACACGCGAAACACACCCAGCCTTACTTACACTCGCCCAGCCTTACTTACTTTCGCCCAGCCTTACTTACTCTCACCCAGCCTTACTTACACTCGCCCAGCCTTACTTACTCTCGCCCAGCCTTACTTACTCTCGCCCAGCCTTACTTACTCACGCCCAGCCTTACTTACTCTCGCCCAGCCTTACTTACTCTCGCCCAGCCTTACTTACTATCACCCAGCCTCTCCCCTCGTAGCCATCAGGCGCGTAGCCGGCCGCAGCCTGATGCCGTGCTGAAAAAATTATTTTCCGTATAAGCAGTGGCACGTCTGCCGATGCGCGCCGAATATTTTTGTAGCAGTTTGTACACAGCCGGGCCGTTACTAATATCAGCTGCCGCCGGCTGGACCGTGCCGGAGGACCAGGCATATAGAGAAGAGAGCCTCCGGCACTTGTGGCGCTTACAGTGAGTAGGTTTTTGTCAGGCGATTTTTAAGTCTATTCTGCACCATTGGAACTAGCGTCTTTTGACTTGTGAAATAGACGTAAATGTTTCTGCCTATTCATTTACAAGCGAGTTGTTTTTAAGTGCTGCTGGACTACAGTTAGATCACGATAATTTGAGTTATTCTGAACTCAGCATATGAAGATATCCCTACTCGTAGATGTATATACAGAATTATTCTAAAATCATGGGACAAACATTGAGATGTGGTTGAGCTCACTAAAACAAGCAATTATTGTATAGGAATATATGGGCGGAAGTGACGCGTTGAGGCACAAACACAAAAACATAACACATTAACGGAAACATAAAATGTTCATCAGCAGCATACTTAACGAGTGATTCCGTACAGAAAATGTTAAAACAGTTGCTGGAAATGCATCCACCAACAGTAACGCATGCTTGGCGACCTCTACACATGGCGTGATTGGCTGACAATGGTGGCGTGCGAGAAATACCCGGCGTATTTGAATCTGTTCGCCAATCACTCCACCGACGCTACCAAGCTTGCATTACTGTCGGTGGTAGCAATTTTGAGCAATTATTATAAACGTTGTTGTAAAAAGGCATTTAGCAGTGACGTTTTAAATAAACAGTGTGTTGCATTTCATGTGTTATTTTTGTGTTTGTGCATCAACGCGTCACTTCCGCCCATATATTCCTGTACAATAATTATTTGTTTTAGTTAGATCTACCACCCCTCAATGTTTTTCCTATGGTTTTAAAATCACCCTGTGTGTATATATATATATTAGTATGAACACTGGGTTGTACGTGTATGGTACAGTTTGTTCACGGTAAAGTGAGCAATTTTGAAACAAACCATAGAAAAAAATTACTGCTACAGTACAGTGAGTGAAGAGATTTGGGTGGCTCTTAACGTTGACGTCTTGAGAGCCGACGAGAGTAAGACGAGGTGAGTATGGAGCAACACCAGAATGCAAGGGGGAACGGGAGATCCCCGAGAAAACCCGCCTACCAGCGGTACCGTCCGGCACGATTCTCACGTGTGAAAATCCGGGAGCGACTCCACCGGGACTGCCACAGTATGTATTAGCAAATAAGCAACCAGTTAAGTTGGCAGCGAATTAACTAAAATAGTTCTATGGCTTACGGATGTAATAGCCACAACAGTTAGTGTTTCTTGTTTTATACACGGAGTACGAATTATCGTATTAATAAAACCCAATTATATTTTGTATTCCTAAAAATTTCAACAGTTTTATTTGTAAAACGCATGCATAAAGTTATCAGGCCCATGGCAATGTTAATTTTGCATATGGGAGGAGACCAAATGAGTAGAAAAGAAGGTCCTGCGCAGGTCTTTTGAAAGTGCTCAATTGACTGCGAACAACCCAATGGTGAACAGCGGATTATAAATGTAGTTTCGTAGAATCTCGGTCTCAGTAGATGAATACAGGGGTGCGCCCTCGGGGTGGCCACTTGGGGCACATGCCACCCCCAAAGTAAAAGGTTTTTAACATTTAACTTAACTGCCAGTACGAATAATCCGTAAGTCGTTTACTTCAATCACGGGATTAAAGTTTCTTCAAAGTGATAGAGGACTGAAACAAGTGGTCTGCCAGCACGCCAAGACACACTGATCACCATGACAGAGAAAAACAGGTGTGCTTGCCACGTGGGTGAAAGCTTACAATACTACATAATCTAAAAAAAAAAAATTGCAATACGGTAAAACGAATTTTATGTGCAGTAGTTTTAATGGTTATATAATAGGCAAACTTAAATTACCATTTTCTGAATGGAATACTTTGTAGATCGTAAGTATTTTCACTATGTATTAACCTGTTTGTTTAGTGGCAATATCTTAATGTTCTGTTCTTTAACGTCTTGTGNAGTAAGTATTTTCACTATGTATTAACCTGTTTGTTTAGTGGCAATATCTTAATGTTCTGTTCTTTAACGTCTTGTGTCCCCTCCAATCCAAAATCCTTGGTGCGTCCCCTGGCTGAATACTACTACAGCCTTGAAGATGGCAACTGCAGTGTGTGCCGAAACCTCGGGAGTGGCATCGTTATTGTCGAGGCTGAAATTCAGAATCTGAGGTCCCTACAGAAAACCGTCGTGAAAGCCCGTGAACTTTATTAAAAAGTAGTTTCGTGGTTTAAAGTCTCATTAAAAGGGTATTGTTTAAATTAATGGCAATTGGTTTTTATTTTGTTAAACTGTTTAAAATAAGAAGTAACATGATATTTTTATAATAATTAATAATAATTTTACAGTGTCACTAAATTGACGTTGGGAAGCTGGTCCATAGTATGTAATGGAAAAATTTACAGAGAGGAAAAGAAAAAAATGTGAAATTGTGAGAGATTTCCGATTTAACTGTAGGATATTTGTACTTCTGAATACTGAAACTATTCCTTTTCCACCGCGAAGCTATTTAATCCGGTGTGAAATTAATCATTTCTGATGTGCGTGAGTGACTTCAGTGCTTCTGTTGCCCGCCCGGGAGCTGAATAACATCTGAAAGACTTAGGACAAGCGTCCACGGAAAAACTCATGTCAGAAGTGGTAACTTGCATCAGCTTCCGGAATCCACCTAATCTCGCCTCCATTTGAAGTCTGAGACAAACAGCTGCTGTCTTCGCCTCCTGATTATAGCGGCGCCTGTGTAGGCGATGTACGCAACAATTACTGCTGCGGTTATATGGTGAAATTCTGTTTAAGTTATTAAGCATCAGCCATCCAGACATATGCACGTTTACAACTTCCCAAGGACACGAGTTGTAGTGACAGCTAATAAACTCATTTTCTCTTTAAACGCAATAAATCTGCATTGAAAATTTTCTTGCAATATGAACTCCAAACTTTATTTGAAAAATACCGAACATTTTGCTGCTAAGTCTGGTAATGGTTACAGAATTAGAAGAACTAAGCTTATACACTGAAGAGCCAAAAAATAACTGGTATAGGCGTGCGCATGCAAATAACAGATGTATGGAACCAATCAGAGTAACGCGATGCGGTCGGCAGCTAGATCGGTTACTGCTGCTACAATGGCAGGTTATCAAGATTTAAGTGAGTTTGAACGTGGTGTTATAGTCGGCGCACGAGAGATGGGACATAGCATCTGCGAGGTAGCGATAACATTTGGATGTTCGCGTACGACCATTTCACAAGTGTACCGTGAATATCGGGAATCCGGTAAAACATCACATCTTCGACATCGCTGCGGCCGGAGAAAGATCGTCAAAGAACGGGACAAACGACGACTGACGAGAATCATTAAACGTCGCAGACTCATTCTCAAATTGGCGCAGATTGGATTTGTGGACTGCCCTGCAGGATTCATGGTGTGAATTGCCTCCTGCATACCTTCAGACATTAGTCGAGTCCATTTCAAGTCGTCTTGCGGCACTTCTGCGTGCTCGGGGTCGCTACACGATATTTAAGCCCGCCGCACATGCCCACACTCGCATTGGCCGTCACGAGGTGCGTGCGAGTGGCAGTATTTAAAACCTATGGCGCAGTACCAAACTCCGCATTTGCTCTCACGTGTCGACGCAGGCACGTACATGAGCGTGTACGCGCGTGTCGGCTAGGTGACCGAGACATTGTTTTCGAGTGGCAGTGGCGCGAGTGTTTGCAAAATGGAGGAACTCATTGAAGCTGTTCGAAGCGAAAAATGTTTATACGACGTAAAACACCCAGATTATATGAATACAAAATTAAAGGATTCTATTTGGAAACGAATCGCAGAGGCGCTGTATCTCAAGAATGGTAAGTATTATTTGTATAAATCTTACTGATATTATAAATGAACTGAAAATGTTGTGTAGGTAGATATGAAATTCTAACATTTATTTAATATACTCATATGTGCATTTTACAAAATGATTAAAAGTTCCATTGTTATTTGTTGTATTAATTGTCGAACGATATCAATACGCGCCCCGTTGCACGCTGTGGTTTTGCCAGGTCACTCGTCCTTCTACGGAGTTAAAATAATCCGTAAATTGGTCTCTTATTTCAAATGCTCTTTTCGAAACGCGTCCTCTCAATGGAGGCAAAGGCAGTAATTGTTGAAAATTTGGTAAATTATCATTTTCCAGGTCCAGGTCCTCATTCATATTTTTACTTATACGTTTTGTGCGTAAATAGTTATGCAAGACACAACACGCCATAACAATTTTGTCTACTGTTTCTACTTTCATTTCAAATGGCCGTAAAAATATTCTGAAACGGGAACTCAATATGCCGAATGCACATTCAACCGTTTGCCTTGCTCTTGAGAGTCTGTAGTTAAAAACTTTGTTTCTATAATTGTCTATCACTTGTCTCTGAGGGAAAGGTCTCATAAGATTTTCCATTAAAGGAAATGCCGCGTCACCAACAATAACATAAGGCACAACTATGTCTTCTCTTCCAGGTAGACCCTTGGGCTCGGGCAGATGTAGCTGTCTGTTCATCATGTTTCTCTTTAATATGCAATTATCAAATATATTTCCATCTGGAAATCTGCCTTTAGAACCGACATCAATAAATACAAATTTATAATTTGCGTCTACTACCGCCAACAGCACAATAGAATGATGTTGCTTATAATTAAAGAATGAGGAGCCACTGTTTATAGGTTTTTTAATTGTCACATGTTTTCCATCGATAGCGCCCACAGTATTAGGCATTTGCCATATATTTTGGAAATCGACGGCATTTTTCTTCCATATATCCAGTGTAGGTTCCGGCAAGTGAATAGGTTGCATGTTCCTCCAAATAGCTGAAGATACCTTGGTTATAATATTTGAGACAGTCCTTTCTCCCATTCTGTAACTATAAGCAATGCTCCGATACGAGTTACCGCTCGCGACAAATCTGTAAAGAGACAAAAATACATGTATTATATTTGATATAGTCGTGATTATTAATGATGACTAATTTTATTGCAGGAAGTGAAGCCAAGAAATCTTGGGAAAAACTGAGAAACAATCACCGAGATGCGCTTCGTCGACAGAAAATTTCTAAACCAAAAAGTGGATCAGGGGCTGTTAATATAAAGTCATGGCGCTTTCAAGAAAATATGGCGTTTGTAATCCCGTATATGGCAAATAGGCCAAGTAACACCAATGTTAATGAAGACATACTAAATGACGAATCATCTCATAGTAATTCAAATACTATAGAAAATGACATTGAAAAAAATGTTAATGATACGGATATTCATGAATCAGGAGTTGAAGAAACTGATGAAACCCCTGAATCACAATCTACTGGTACAGCAGCTGATCAAGGAAATAAAAGACGACGCAAAAAGAACACTAATGCCTTACTAATTAAATCGATTGAGGACCATGAACGTAGAGCAGCTAAAAGACAGCAAGAACGGGACCGCTTAACTAATACCAAAAATGATTTCACCATAAGCAATGTTAAAAATGATCCACTTTTTCATTTTTTTATTAGTATGTATGAGACTACGAAAAGATTGCCGCCACTATCTCAACACAATATTAAAACAAACATATTTTCATTGGTGTCCCAAGAAGAATCTAATAACTTGGTGGAATATTCGCCTCGTCCACATTCTTCCTATTCACAGAACAGTGATGCAAGATCATATTATTCATCATATACGCCTTCTCCTGCAGAACAACAGCCACATAGTGATGCAGGAACATATTATACGTCTACTCCTATAGAACAACAGCCACAGGAAGATGGAACACCAAATATTATAATCACTCGGGATAATGAACTGAACTTGGTACAACTTGACAGTTCTGGAAATATGTTTTCGCACTCGTCAAACTCTTTAAATTAAATTTATAAAATATTATTGTGCTTTGAATAGTTCCATTTCATTTGTAATTGTTTACCTACATAATAAACTTACCTTAAGAAAACGGCCAATTTTTCTTCAGTACTAGTTCGTTCATGACCACCATATCCTTTATCTTCTAAATCTGAAGCAATCATCGCATGTACTTCTTTAAAATCGTCCCTATTCATTCTAAAATAATTGTTATATTTGTCGTCTGAAAACTCAGAAGTTAATTTGAATTCTCCATGTGTTTTCCTTTTGGACATGTAAGAGCTCTTCCATATTTTTTTTTCGGATGATTTCCTTATTAACAATAATCTATTTAAAAACTCGTTATCACTGTCGGATTCTGAACTTAAATCAATCGCGTCCATCTTGTTTCGTTTTCGTCTACGGAATGGCAGAAGAGACACTGACTGATGTACGACTCGTGAAAGCAAGTGCCAGTTTTTTTGGCTATTCAGTGTATATAAGATCCGGTTTCACAAATGTTGTCTAAAATGTATTTTTGTATAGATCTAACAAATTTAAAATAAGCGATTGCCTTTTTTTTTTATTTTAGATATCTGTGTTACAGAAATATCAAAATATTTCAAGTATGAAAAGTACTTTTTAACTATATTTTTACGCCATGAAACCATAATAGAGTCTGACATCTGCTTGAACTTCCATTAGCATACTGGTTTAGTTCTTTGCACAGAGAGGTGACATTTGATACGCGACCCAGTTTCGCCCTTAGTGCTTCCTTTATCAGTACCTCTAAAAAATTAATTAACTCTCCATGTATATAGTCCCACTAAGGAAAGTACACATGTTAATGATGTGATAGAATTTTCCATGTTTGGGCACTGCACACGTATCAAGGTGACAGGAAGAGACAGAAAAGACTGTACGGAAGGAAAACTGAGTCCACCTCCCGCCACCATTTGTTTCAGAATTTTTCGGCCAGGAACTTGCGTCAGGAGTGGTAGGGGTGGTATAGTGGCGTGAGTCAACATACGCCCAGTCCTCTTTGTGATGGTCGCCGGAGTAACTAAACAGTGTGTGGGCAGGGTTTAGCAGAGGGCCAGATCCTGTCTACATTGTTATCGCTGTAAACAAACCCATGCCTGCAAAAGTTTCATCGTGATTTAAATTGGACCACGTTTCCCCCATCCGTGCCAACTATTATACCAAGCCCTTTTTTTTCCTAGACAGTGAATAACTTACCAAGAACAGTGCATGTTAAACTTTTTTCGAGTAATGGGCAAACAACTGCAGAGTATCTGTGCATCAGGGCAGACTTCAAACACAACAGTGCAACGACATTGAGAGTTAGAGCATGAATCTTTGCAAAGGTGTCAACAAGTGCCGCCTCCAACGGAAAGATGCATTAGCTCCCAACCTTAAAGCTGCCTCCACTGGGACTTCAGTCGCGGGAATATTCACAGAAGTGGCTAATGCAGCCAATGGAGGAGTTACCACCCCATCAAAATATTCCAGCATAATTAATGTTAACGCAGTGCAAACTATTATCCTACTTTCATTGAAAAAAAAAAAGTTCAGCTGCCATGGATAATGGTTATAGGTATGCTCCATAAACGATTGTCTCCTCCGGCTAACCAAACAGTTATCCGTTATCGAACGATTCAGTGCCTTTGGCGCACCTTCAACTTTGTCTTGAGACCACTATCACTCAAGATACGTGTGGTCCGATCAGAGATTTGTCCCCTTCCTAGTATCTTTCCAGGGCAGTACCAAAGTTGTGCCGTCATTCATTACGCCAGTCTTTCATTGGAAAAGGGAATTCTTCCAAGCCTTTCCCATCATACGTAGTTAACCACTGAGTTCTCTGTACGACATCATGTTGGAACCATGTACACGGCCAATAAACACAATTTGAGAAAACAGTAGACAACCCAACTAAGTGCGTATAAGATGTCACGTGGAAAAAGTAACGGACACAAATACACTTTAATGAGACATTTATACAATGCACTACTATTTGTAATGCGTTTCCAACATTATTACTAGTAGTACGACAGTGTTTCTATTATAAAGTAAATGCCAACAAATTACAACAGTGGTAAGAAGGCCTCCACTAAGTCTCTAAATGGTACCTGCACATCAGAAGAGAACGGATAAGGACACTTTCTACAAAAAGCCAGCATGAGAAATTTGGAAAACAACTGGTGTTATTGCTTAGTCCTCAGTGACATTAGAAACAGCATAAATAAAGCGGTATTTTCCAAAAATTTGCGTATAACAACGCAGTATAATTTGTCATCAAAGTTCTCGCGCAAAGCTTCGAGGAGTCTTTGTCGACCGACTGTACGCTTCCAAACGCTATTCAACCTGTTTGGAATGAACTTTCATCGGGAGTATGGAGTAGTATAACATGAACATTAAGTGTTATAAGTCACTTCTCCTGCCCCCTCTCCACCCACTTTACTTTTCTATGCTCCCTCACTACGACTTGCCATGATGTTTAGTCTATCGTACACAAGGCGGTCCTTATATACTACATGTCCCAAATTAATATTTACACTCCTTGTACATTAATAACAGAGACAAGCTACAGATTTCAGTTCCATCGATGTTGTAAAGGCATTTATTAGTTTGTGAAGTAGATCTATCATGAAGGTTAATAGGTTTGTTGTTGGTCATCTCGAACAGAGACTATGGGGGTTCACAACAACCAATGTGCACTCTACAATGATTCGAAAGCTATCGGCTCTGATTAGTATGATAAAGGAATTGATGGTTTCTTTGAGATAATTTTCTTTGTTACAATATTATATATTGTATTGTAGTGGCGCTTGATACTTTTTCTCTTATTAGTTAAATTTTTTCTAGAATTGCTTATAAAAAATAAAATTTCATTGAGCTATTTTAATTATTTAAGAACTAAAATTTCCAACACATTATGAGCCTGGCTGCTGCGAGAGAATTTTATCAGTAATACTGCGGAACTGAGTCAGCATTTTTCTGGGATGTAAGTGTAAAATTATTGTGTACTCAAACGCAGCTGATGATAATTTAACCTGTAACAAAACAAACAACACTGTGCTTGGTCATGAATAATTATCTGGATGCATTTCATGTGCACCTACTAACCTACACATACCTATGTTCTGTGGGGACACTCGACACGCTATGCATATTTATAATATCACTGGGCGTAGCTACCCTCTGCTACGGGATGTCGTTTTGTTTATGTTGGCTCGCTAGAGGCAGTAGGAATCAATAGCGTCCCTTGCGGCGGCTGGATTGGGGAGGGGGGTCGCACTCCCTGGCAACTTTGACTGCCGGTACTCTTGAAGATCTTCTCCCTGGAAGTTTAATTGATGTATGAAGTTGCAAGACCTCGTTTATCTGGGAAGAAGGAGAGTGTAAAATGTAGGCCCTGTAACGAGGATCAAATCCAGGAACTTCAGCGACTTGTACTTTAAAATCACCCGATGGGATAATCCGTGAAACATTTGCCCAGCCACTAGAGGCACACTCTTCAACTTGCCGTACACTTCATGTCGACATTAGTAGCAATATTTAACCGAAGCGGGCACAAGGGGATCTGGGAACGGAGTTTGGAGTAGTTTGCCATGACATCACAGGTGTGGGAGATGGCCATATTGGTCGGTGCAGTCCACCATATTGGTAGGCATTACAGCCAGGGCTCGGTGCCATGTTGGATGTTCGCCCCCTTCCCCCTTTCCAACTTCTCTAGAAACTGTTTTAATAAAAAAATTATTTTAATAAACAAATTGCAAAAAAAATTATGGTATTCAGTTCTACGTTTTATGAAAATTTAAACCGCAAGGATGCGCATGGGGCAGGCGACCTCTTTAGTTCACCATGTGGAAGGGGGTCCCAGTGTAAATGACCCTGTTATAAGTACACGTGAACTTGCCTTGAACTCACATGTGAGATTTGTATCACCACGTGAAAATTACTGGATAAAAAAAGTTATAACCGACTGTATTCAAGGTCAGGGCTGCAGGTGTTGGCAGCAGCTTTCGCGGAGGAGGGGGA
>NQII01000536.1:649628-739758 GCA_002778355.1 Clitarchus hookeri | reverse complement strand
TGGTGTCAGGTAACTGCACATGTGCAAGTTTATGTGCTTCTAAGTCGTTTTCTCACTACTGCACCTGCGTGGTGTCAGGTAACTGCACATGTGCAAGTTTATGTGCTTCTAAGTCGTTTTCACACATGCACAGTGTCGGATGACCATGAGGTCTGCACCTGCACGGTATCAGGTAACTGCACACATGCTTCCAAGTCATTTCCACACCTGCTAGGTGTCAGATAAACTAAGTCAGCTTGCATGGGAAGAGCAGTGTTAGCTTTGCAGTACCCTATGTGTTATAGTAATATTCAGCCAATGTCCCATTGCCCGCATCAAACTTCGATAATGTATAATATAATTGTTTTTATCTTCCAGAATAGTTATAAGCTTTGGGTGTTTCGAGCCCGGGGTGCACTCATTCACAGGCAGAAACGGCAGGTATTTGTGATCCTTATGTAGTTAAGTAGGGTACTACACATCCACCTCCAGTATGTAGCCAACATGGCCATCATCAGGCACAGACGTGATGTCTATGTCTCTATCCATCCACCGAAAATCACGTACAGGCAGAGGTAGGGACATTGCCTACCCATACAGATTATTAGCATCCACATACGGGTGGTAGGCCGGTTCCTTGCCAGCATCATAGGTGGTTGGTATGTACTTATTGCTTGCAACACAATGGCGCTTGATACATTAAGCCAGAACCCCCCCTCCCCTCCCCTCACACCTCCGCCATAATTACTACTCCCTGCTCAATGAACAAATACATATCATAATCAATAAGTACGCTAAATTAACTTTTATACGTTTAATCATAGCATCAAAGGAGAGGCATGGTACACTCACATAGCCGACACAGTCGAGACCATAGGTCTTGAGGCATACTCCTAAAATTCTCAAACACATCTGATAATAATACATCAGTTTTCAAGTATACATCACAATAATTGCCCAGAGTCCTGCAGTTGAATTTCCGTCATGCATTTTGCACATGAACATAACCTCGTCTGTTATATCGGTGTCGGCCAGTTTATTGTAAATTCAGTTTTCGATGGTAGCTGCATCTCTTCCGGTACCTTCAGGCTGTCTACATAATCGTAGGGGAACATACCCTTTCTGGTTATGAGCTCCATTTCATCAGGTACGAAAAATTTAGCTGTGTTTTTTAATTGGTCTCTCAGCAGGTTTTCGGTGAGGGTGGTGAAGCTTGTAGACATAAATCTAAATGTGACGATAAACTGTATAAGCTTGAACAGCCAACAGTAGGATTCATTGTTACTTATCATTCGGGAGATCGTTGGTTTGATTCCAACAGCTGCACTGTGGTGGTTTTTCCAATAGTCTATAAGATTGCGGTCAGACTGTGCGCAACTAAATAGTTGTGCGAGCGTGCGCAAGTAGCTTGCGCATATGAAACTGGTCACTTTGTGTGCAAGTAACTGCATGCAAGCTTGCAGTTAAAGGTGACGTCATCTGACGAAGAGTACGTGGTGGAGAATTCTGTGCTTGAATATTTGCTCGTTGAAGAGTAAGTGTGTAGAGAGGAGTGGATGAAGGAATATTTTGAAGATCGAAGAGACGATGGTGAATACGTCCGTATGTTCCCTGACCTCCTGAAGCAGCAGGACAAATTTTTTCAAAACTTCAGGATGATGCCAGAGACGTTTTATTACATTCTGGAGGGGATTGAACCAATTATAAGAACGAATTCCAACTTCAGGGAATGCACATCTCCGGAAGAATAACTTGTAGTTACTTTGACGAGAAAATTGTGTTTTCATGTGATATAAAGCCTACAACTATTTTTTAAAAAAACATTCAACTCTGAAAAATTGAAGCACGTAGAAACATGCATTGTCTTTTTGCGTTATTTTATTACAAAGAAATGTGCACCTCATTATCACATGATTTGAGGAAATCTTTCATTGAACTAGCATGGCCTAGCATGATTAGTAGTGTTCAAGTAGAGATCACGAGCAGTCACGATGACAAAACAAACAATTACGAATAAGTAAAGGTATGTCCTACATTACCGCGGTCTAAATAAAGATGCGGTAGACCGATTATTCGTCTTCTGCGCACGTGCCCAACATTGGCCTACCCCAAAACAAACAACTGTAAAAAGTCACATGCGTCAACAGTGATGAACGCGTTTGTTTATATCTCAATTTTCAAAAGACAAACACTTTTGTATGAACCAAATACTTTCACCAATTTGAATTTAATCAAAATGCGTTACAAATTGGTTAGAGGAAATATACATACATCTCAAAGCACTTGTTTACTAAGCAGTGTTCTAACCTCAGATCCAATCCATGCCGTTTTTACTAGTCGTGCTGTCAGAAAAACAGTCCAGTGTTGGGACACGGTGACTGGCTGTGCGCAGCCAGCGAGATCGGTCTACTTCATCTTTAGTCTATGGTTATTTCCCCAAGTGGTTTTTCACTCGTTCCAGGCGAATGCTGGTGCACTTCAACACTATGAACCTTCTCTGTAACCCGTTAGATTAAAATACTCGTTAGTTTCGCTGAATGAAAGGAAACTAACTTTATTGTTTCTGTACCATCTTCGCGGGTAATTTGAGCTCTTTTGAAAATCCTGCTTAATATTTACTTTTATTGTCATTGTGTATCCTTCCGTCGTATGTAAAATTAACATTGCCATGGACCCACTCACTTTATTCATGCGTCCGTCAAGTGCAACTGTGAAATTGTTAAGAACGTAGATATGTTACTGATGAGCAAATAGGTACTCTGATAAAAACAAACCTAAACCAAATCACATAACAGCGGTACCAACAAACTGAAACGTCACTCTTTTAATGCGTCAAGTGGTTACTCTAAATTTCCTATTTCGTTCCCAACTTGACAGAAAGCAAGTCAATGCATTAATAAAATTTATATGCTGTTAAAGGCAAGAAAAATTTTTTAAGTTATTTTTAAAACTTTTGTTTATAAATGTATTGTGTCTGCATTTATCGGCGTCAGTGGCGATGTAATAAGGAACCCGAACAACCATGTGTGCGCCCTTTCTGTTTGTGATTTTTTGGCCTGCGTATCGATACATATGACAACTACGGCAAAAAAAAATGCTTGAATAATTTTGTTATGCCAGAGCTGACATTGGCTCGTAGCAAATGAAATTCATGGGGAATAACAGCGGCAATATTTAAAAAGAGAATTTGTCCAGCGGTGCATTTTACTGTAATACATATTCATTTTTTTCGCGCTGTTGAAAAATGTGTAAACGTTTGGCGCACGTTCACAGAAACAAGTTGTTCCAAATGCAAATCAGGTTCCGCGACTATTATTGCAAAATGACATCGCGTTATCCTTAAAAAAAACACGCATCGGTCTGTTGTACGACTCCTGTTTCAGCTAGTCGTACACACGTGCCTGATTTGCAAACTAGATGAGCCAGGGCACATAAGCGACAGTAAGCGTTATTTTATTTTACATACCCCAAACATGAGATAAACCTTTTTAGTTTTATTCAGTACTTCAGTTGAAAAAAAAAGATTGAGAATTGAATGGACGGAATTCACTGTTTGAAATTCAATGGTGCTATCAATAAATAAAATAATAAAGCCAAATGTGTTTATTATTTTATTTTACAAACACAAGATAAAAATGTCGTCGATTTGTTTTTATACGTTGTAATGTCACGAGAGGTCACACCACTTCAGTCATAAAATATCTTATATATTAATAGTGTAACGTTGTATGCATGAAACTGAAAGACGGCTTACACATCCAAAATTCTTAATTCGATAGTTTTACTTAATATTTCTATATTTCTGACACCGGATAAGTATAACTTCGAGCTGAATAATGACAGGTAGGTTTGGATGTACCGCCAATATAAAATTCTGTAAATGCGCCGCTAAGCGGGTTTTCCGGGACAGTAAAAATTAAAAAAATCGTGAACAGTGAGTTTTTGGCTTTAGGCTGTAAACAATTTGGTACCGAAAGCTAGTTTGGTCTTTAATTTCATAACAGGAGCCAGATCTGAGTTTAACTAGCGGGTTAACAGACATGGAAAAAAGTTATACGTTGTAAAATACTTGGCTACATCACTAGGTCCCATTTTTAGGAAATGTCTCCATTAATTTAATTTAAACATTACCCATCCTCCCTCGTATATTTTAGTCATAAATTACAGTACCTATAAAGTAATACACTGCTAGCACTGAAAAAAAAATTACTTCCGATTACTCCTGTCGTCTGCTGACTTGGGATTGTGACCAGTAATGTTCATACTCTCGCAAACATGATTGGTCTTCAATTGTGATAACTGTGTTTTGTTTCCGGAAAACAAATTAAATCCTTTTCTAAAGAAACGCACTTGCATTTCATTATTTCATAGTAACGAACATTCCTTAAGTGGCAGCAGTGGGTTCAGTGACCTCTAAGCTTCATTTCGAAGGCGAAAAGTGGATCTTGGTGACGGGAATAGTTATCCGCTTGTTTAGGTTCTGAGTAAGATCCTGGAAGTAATCTGATTCCGAAGGGAACTTCCACTCCCATCCGTATATGTGAAGATATCCTGCCCAAAAATAATTTTACTGTCCACCTTCCCGAGCTGGACATAGTTAGATCTTATTACACGCTTATGTTGGGGTAAAATTACTCTTCTATGAATTTCATAACTTTTAGTATTTTACGTCTAAGCTACATATTCGTCTCTACCACTGCGTCCAGGAGGTTTGATGACATTATACCTCGCAACTCTCAGTGTAAACGCGTGGACAACAAAGATTTACAAATATTATTGGGAATAAATCATATTTATTTATGCTGTATTACAAACATTTCTATTTCTTTTTCAGCAGTATAGTTGGAGCTTTCGTGTTGTCTAATTTTATTGAATTTTATTTCCTTCTATTTGATTTGGTTTTTTTTTTCTGATTTATATTTAGTGACTGCGATATTTACAAGCAGATTTATTTATTCTTTCATAAGTGTTTAGGTAGAAGATTTTGTTTTATGAATTAATGTGTTTTGTGTGGTTGTAATGTATTCTCCTTTTGTTGGGCAGTTATTTCCCATGGCTCTATTCCGTTGTCACATACGCGGTGGAGGAAAGGCAATAAATCCTTAATTTAATTCAATTACACCTATGCGAACAAAAATAAGATAATTTTCAATTTTTCAGTCAGTTATTTTACCACTGGTAATATTTGAGGTATTTTTACAAAGAAGCTTACAGTAATGACAATTTTGTTAATATTACAAAGAATACAAGAATGTTGCGTGAAGTTCTCTTTCTCAATCTTAAGTGATGATGCTTCAAAGGCTTCATATTCTGATGATATTCTAATAAAAAAACTGGTCCAGTGTAAAAAATATATTGTGTTGTATAATTCAATTAAGAATTTCAGGTTTTACAGTAAGTTTATGTGGCATTTGGATTAGATTCGTGCAACATAATCAGAAGTGCTGTTAAATGTAAATCCGTGCCCATAGCTAACAGTTTCCTGGCATGTATTTGTCTCCTCTGTCTGGTATATATTTGCGTTTCTCTATAACCCTTCTGTACCTGATTACTTTTGTGTTCCACGTGCCTTACATACAATGTTATATCTTACGTTTTCAAGCTGCATTTTCTGTTTTCATTTGTTACTCGTATTTGGTTTTATGCTTATTCAGGTGGAATTCCATGCGTAAAGTTTTATATTTTTTTGTTGTCAAATGATTGTGTTTCATTAGTAGTGTTAAATTTTGTTTTTATTTTACATTTCTTGATTTTCTGTGTTTTGGTGCCTAACATACGGTCATTTCATTTTTAACATTTATTTTATTAAGTTATGCCTTTTGTTTTCGTGCCGTTTTATGAAGTGAATGCGTATTTTAAGTAAAACCGACGCATGGGGTAACATGACATAAACGACGATGTAACGTTCGCAGGGTGTTCCATTCCGACATAACTTTGTGACTAATAACACGATAGAAATAAATGTGCTCCCGTTCAATCCGGTATCTGACTGCGATGCGAAAATGGCATTGAGTTGGCGCCGCGCAGCATGCGCGAGTCGCGGGTAGGACTCCTTGGCTAATTACGCCAATTTTGGGCGTGGGCGAAAATTTCCGGGTGGCACAGCGTATCTCGCGACTCCGACGTTATAGCGCGCTGGTTTTGGTGCCATACGAAAGATCTCGTCTAGATCTGTCAACGTAAGCCAAGTATCCATTCGTTACTTTATTTTCATTTCTATATCACAATGAAAAAAATTACCCGCTAACGTAGACGTATTCACATAAAACCCATGGTTGTGTCCCCGATATTTTTTGCCTATTTTGTAACGGTTATTATTATTTTAACAAATTCAGACCCAATGTACACAATCGGGTACATTACCTGTGGGCAAATGACCCGCAAACCGTCTTACTGGTCTAGGTCATAACTGAGTCATATAACTGTAGCCGATCATATAGCCTACAGCTCATTGGAAGTGACAATGAACCAAGTGTTGTGTCGACTTAAGTACACCACGCATCATACAAAATTTCTTGTTTGCAACACCTGAAACCGTAAAATAAAGTGGGTTTGAAAGGGTTAACATGATGTTCTACTCTGTGTTTTTAAAGCGGTTATTTTCATTGTATTTTGCGGCTGACCTAGGCAGTGAAAAACGCGCGGTCGAACTCTTAATGCAGGATGTGCTGAGGTGAGATCACGACCTCCGAATGAGGCCGCAGTGGTGTAGTGGTTCGACTAATCGCCTCCCACCAAGGCGAACCGGGTTCGATTCCCGGCGGGGTCACCCCTGGATTTTCACATGTGGGAATCGTGCCGGACGATGCCGCTTGTCGGTGGGTTCCCTCATGGATCACCCGCTGTTTCCCCTCTCTATCATTCCGGCGCTGCTCCACGCTCGCCTCCCTTCGCCCTCATCGGCTCTCAAAACCTCGATGTACAGAGCCGCCCAGAACTCTTGACTCACTCGCGACCTCCGACTGCGCTGGTTCCCAATGTGCGCCATGCCCGCATTTCATGGGCTGGTCGTGTCGAGCGATGAACCCGCCAATGATTCATTGCGGCTCGGTAATCGCCTGTGGAACGGGAGCAGCGCGGTGTCACGTCACGGCGAAATCCCCCGACCCGATGTCGCCATGCGTTATTGCCACAAGCAGGCCCTCTCCAGCGCGACGCTCGGGTACGCGGCCTGCATGACATATGACAAGCTCTGGAGAGCAGCTCAGGCTCGTCGAGTGTGACGCATGCGAGGGCTTGTCCCTACACGCCTGGTTCCGACAGGTGGGGGTGTGCGCTGCAGCGACAGAGGAAACTAGAAATCCGCGGCGCTGTGCTACACGATAACAAGCCACGCAACTTCTGTCATACGCAACACCGTGTGAAGAGCAACATATGCGCAGGCATGGAGCTAAGGTATTGGAATGCGTATGCAAAATAAACAATGAAAGACACATTACGCATTATTTTAACTATTATTTTAGGCATACGCCATTGCAACACTATGCTACAGTTGCAGAAAAACTTACATGTGACGAAAAAGGAAATTAAGCACAAAATAATTTACCAGGGTTTCGTCAGGCGATATATATATATATACATAATGCAAACTGCTCAAAAAAATTTGCGTCAGAGATTTATTGTACGAAAAATTCCATAGCATAACATTTCCCCTTTATTCAAGCATGTTGCAGATGCATGTTTTATGAAACACCGCAAATATTGCAAAAAGTTTCATTTTGTATCATAACAATAAACGAAATACACTAACTGTATGTTTTTTTGGGAAACACCATTGTTCTCTTTTCTTTTATTGTAGCTCTCCACATGGGTCAGCTGTCCACTCTCGATGATCCCGTGCACATTGAAAGCGGTTCTGCCGATGTTGTCTGTTGCAATAAAGGCGTCTCATGGGTCTCCTAGCACGTAGGCCTTTCTCTCGAAGACGATTGTGCACGATCTGGTCAGAGAGTTGTACACCTGTGGCTGCTCTAAGATGGTATCGTATCTCCCTTGCTGTTGAGATATTGTTCCGGGACGCATTATTTCTCACATAGCCGTCCTGAGCAGGTGTTGTGACCCTCGGGCGACCAGATCGTGGTCGATCATTAACAGTACCAGTGTCTATGTATCTCCTCCAGATCCTAAACACATCACTTTGTGACACGCTCACGGTTAAAGCAATCGCACGTTGTACTAAACTACTTTGTACGAGAGAAGCGATCGTAGCATGTTTAAACTTTGTTATTGTGTTCCGTGACATGATCCGAACACTTCTGCAGTCAAGCTCTCACTACCAGTCTCCACATCGCTGAATTAAAATAAATTGACATTCGTCTGTCACAGAGACAGCGCACCAAAAGTGAACTACAGTCAAGTGGGGTACATAGATGCCAACAAAAATGCTAGAAAATTGCGTAAACATTATTCTAGAAACGCATTCCAAGAAATAACGTTCGACCATTCATGACTTTTCGTTTGATGTAAAACTTTTTTTGGGCAGTTTATATATTATATGCATAGATACAGATATGTGTGCGCGTGTGCGCACGTGTGTGTATGTAGGTGTGTACGTGTGTGTGCGTACGTGTGCGTGTGTGTGGACCGAGTGTGGACTGCACGGGAGGGAGTGTGTGGCGAATCGGAAATCTGCAGTACTTTCAGGACTTAGTTAACAATTTATATAGAGACAAATTTATTTTAAAACCACAAAGCTATTTTGAGTGTTTTTTTTTTTCATGTAATAGATAAGGTTTCAGCAAAGTTTTATAGTATGTGTATTCATCTGCCTTGTTTGTAAAAGCTGTTAAACTTATGTTAACGTAGTTGATGTAAGCATATGCATGTGGTCACATTCGCGGTATAAAGTCGTTTTACGTCACATTGACTTTTGCTTGGAACTTCCGGTTGTTCGTAATTAAATGGCTGGTTTTTACCTTATGCAACTACTGAGTTTTGGAATGTAGTAAATATAACTGCAACACTGAGAACAGCCTCCCTACCTCTGCAGCAACACATTTCAGCCAGTGATCCACGAGGCTCTCAATCCCCTGCTGTAAAGAAAGGTAGCTCCCGCGAGGCAAAGAAGTCCTGGAAGGCACTTTCTGCCCTATCCCCTATTTTCAAGGGCTCTGCCTACCAAGCGTGCAGCCACACATTTTAAATGTAGAATCAGTGTTAAAGAATTTCCTTCTAAATGCGCCAATGTTAGCACCTTAGTAAATCTGGCATATTTTTTATGTTTAACACACACGGGAAAGTGGTCTTATAAGACGTTATTTTCGTCGGAAAGTAGGCTAAAAATGTAACCGAGGCCACAATCTCCATTGGAAATGCTCTGGGGGAATCGGTTTCTATACCGCAAAAAAATCACTCATTTCATCCGAGTACCTTTCGAATTTAAGCTACTGTGATTCCCCCTCAAGGTCTGTTTTACTGTGATCACCACGTAAATGCCCAGGGAGAGTCACTAAAGGAGGCAAGGAGAGATTTGAAAGAGCTCTGCTTCTCATGTGGGCAGTTCTTCGTGGCATACTCCACAGTAAGCTCACCAAGCAACCAGAGGGCATAGCCACTAACGTGTCGCGCAAAGAGGTCCTTTGGTAAAGGAAATCATTAGCTTATCGGTGTAGTATACGCGTGCGAAGCCGTAGAAAGAACGGTTGTTGCTTTATGATAGTAGAAAAGCTGTATCTGCACTTGAATATTTTACGTCTGCATATGCAGTTGCTGAAGAGCAGTCGCAGAATATCTAACAATCATACAGTCAAGTGCTGCCTACTGGACAATCTTAACAAACTGAAACGTCAACAGCAGAAAAATGGTCGCAAAAACAGGCCAACAGCGGGAGTCATGCAGCGTGGACTGCTGAGCTGGGAATCCGCCATGCAACAGCGCAAACCAACGGTGGATGGCGGAAGGATTTACTACAAAGTGCAGACACTGCAAAAGCCGCGAGCACCAGTTGGGAAGAAAAATTAAACTTCGCAAATCGGCGTGACGCGCGTGGCGTTCTTAAAGGCAGTTAAATTGTTACACCAAAAAACGAAAGCTCCTTTTAGCTACAACAATCTGTAAAAAGTAACAATGTCACCGCGTATGTTAAGAATATACACTGAGGCGACAAAAGTCATGGGATACCTCCTAATATTTTGTCGGACCTCCTTTTGCCCGGCGAAATGCAGCAACTCGACGTGGCATGGACTCAACAAGTCGTTGTAAGTCCCCGGCAGAAATATTGAGCCATGCTGCCTCTATAGACTTCCATAATTGCGAAAGTGTTGCCGGTGCAGAAGTTTGTGCACGAACTGACTTCTCGATTATATCCCATAAATGTTCGATGGGATTCATTTCGGGAAATCTTGGTGACCAAATCATTCGCTGAAATTGTCCAGAATGTTCTTCAAACCAATCGCGAACAGTTGTGACCCGGTTACATGGCCCATTGTCATCCATTAAAATTCCATAATCGTTGTTTGGATACATGAAGTCTATGAATGGCTGCAAGTGGTCTCCAAGTAGCTGAACATAACCCTTTCCAGTCAATGATCGGTTCAGTTGGACCAGAGGACCCAGTCCATTCCATGTAAAAACAGCCCACACCATTATGGAGCCACCACCAGCTTGCACAGTTCCTTGTTGACAACTTGGGTCCATGGATTCGTGGGGTCTGCGCCACACTCGAACCCTACCATCAGCTCTTACCAACTGAAATCGGGACTCATCTGACCAAGCCACGGTTTTCCAGTCGTCTAGGGTCCAACCGATATGGTCACGAGCCCAGGAGAGGCGCTGCAGGCGATGTCGTGCTGTTAGTAAAGGCACTCGAGTCGGTCTTCTGCTGGCATAGCCCAGTACAGCCAAAGTTCGCCGCACTGTCCTAACGGACACGTCCGTCGTACGTCCCACATTGATTCCTGCGGTTATTTCACGCAGTGTTGCTTGTCTGTTAACACTGACCATTCTGCGCACACGTCGTTGGTCTCGGTCATTAAGTGCAGGCGGTCGGCCACTGCGTTGTCCATGGTGGGAGGTTATGCCTGAAATTAGGTATTCTCGGCACACTCTTGACACTGTGGATCTCGGAATGTTGAATTCCCTAACCATTTCCGAAATGGAATGTCCAATGCGTCTAGCTCCAACTACCATTCCGCGTTCAAAGTCTGTTAATTCCCGTCGTGCGGCCATAATCACGTCAGAAACCTTTTCACATGAATCAATTGACTACAAATAAAGCCCAACCAATGCACTGCCCATAACATGTAAAACATGTGCTATGATGACGGTAGACATATAAACGTATAACCTATCCCATGACTTTTGTCACCTCTGTGTTTTAGATGAATAAATTACCTAAAAGTAGTACAACTCAAAATTAAATCTGGCAAATATTCTTCTTTTATATTTCAGTGTCAAACAGGGGTTACAAAATTTTATACAATAAAGTATTCAGACCATCCAGGTATCTGGCAAGTCTTCACAAGGAAACACTTTGCGGCCAAACGATATGTACACGAGTATGGAAATAAACCCGAACCTACAAGTTTTAAATAACTCAGAGGGGAGGATAAAGGATAATGCGTTATTTTGAACCAGCTGTCAGATATACTATTATATCAGAGGCCTTAGGACTGAAACAGATGANGTTATTTTGAACCAGCTGTCAGATATACTATTATATCAGAGGCCTTAGGACTGAAACAGATGAATTTTATTTTTAATTTACCAACAACAATAAATCTAAAATTTGTTAATGGAGACGTTATTTCATCAGAAATCCACATATGGGTATCGTTTTCCTGCTAAATGGGAAATGTTTAGGACCTTGTCGGTTCTAACGAAACCCGCGGAGGACAGTGTGCTAATATCGTTAAATAAACTAACTTCTGATGACGTAATACAATATGTGCAGTTTGAGTTTCCAACAGTAGAGGCAGTTTGTGCCAAAATGAAATCTGATGGGAATAAAACTTTTCTTCCAGGTGTTTTTTAGAAGGTCGCAAGGAGTCCGCGCGCTGTTTAATTACTGCGCAGACCTTTGCTAATGATTTGGAAGCAGTATATAATGCCACGAAAATTGTAACCAACTTAGTAACAACAAGTAATCTTCCAGTGTTGCACAACTTGCAATTTGTTCAGTGGATGATAACCCAATTTGGAACTATGAAGTAAAAGCTTTCTATTGATATACCGTATTAGGCCCTGGGAATATTTATAATTTTGTACTTAAAGACTATGCAAATATGTTTATTCCTCTCCTTCATAATATACCTTCGTTAAGCCTGGTCACGGTAGTTTTGCTCTCTCTCTCTCTCTCTCTCTCTCTCTCTCTCTGTCTGTGGAAATAACCTAGAGTTCTCCCAATCGTTAGAATTACTTACACACTTCCATGTTACTAAATGTTCGAATTTTTTTTTTTTTTTAATTTTACATCATCTATTCTTTAGTCTTTACATTATTTCCAGGGTGATTTCCTGAAAATTGAGGTGAAACTAAATAATTCAAATATTTTGTCAAGGAATGCGGAGAGGGTATCACTAGTTGCTTGGTAAAAGAAATTTGGAAAAATAGAAAGTATAGGATTAATGGTAGGAATAGAAAACCTAGTAGCTCCATTACCTACGATTGTATGCCTCAAGCACGATGCATTTACAGCTGTACGCCAGGCTGAACGAAAAAGTGAAGTTACGCCTCGAGCACACCACGAGATGCAGTTGTATTAAAATGTTTTGTAAGTATGAGCATTTGTTTGGGATAAGGAAGCAAAAAAAAAATTTTAAAAATTTGTTTTACATCATGAAGATA
This sequence comes from Clitarchus hookeri, assembly GCA_002778355.1. NCBI lineage: Eukaryota > Metazoa > Arthropoda > Insecta > Phasmatodea > Phasmatidae > Clitarchus > Clitarchus hookeri. The sequence continues at coordinate 726,996 of NQII01000536.1, read as the reverse complement.
TAAACTTAATTTATCTGTTTCTGGTGCAATATAAAATATTGCTGTATCNTCTCTCTCTCTCTCTCTCTCTCTCTCTCTCTCTCTCTCTCTCTCTCTCTCTCTCTGTCTGTCTGTGGAAATAACCTAGAGTTCTCCCAATCGTTAGAATTACTTACACACTTCCATGTTACTAAATGTTCGAATTTTTTTTTTTTTTAATTTTACATCATATATTCTTTAGTCTTTACATTATTTTCAGGGCGATTTCCTGAAAATTGAGGTGAAACTAAATAATTCAAATATTTTGTCAAGGAATGCGGAGAGGGTATCACTAGTTGCTTGGTAAAAGAAATTTGGAAAAATAGAAAGTATAGAATTAATGGTAGGAATAGAAAACCTAGTAGCTCCATTACCTACAATTGTATGCCTCAAGCACGATGCATTTACAGCTGTACGCCAGGCTGAACGAAAAAGTGAAGTTACGCCTCGAGCACACCACGAGATGCAGTTGTATTAAAATGTTTTGTAAGTATGAGCATTTGTTTGGGATAAGCAAGCAAAAAATAAATTTAAAAAATTTGTTTTACATCATGAAGATATAAACTTAATTTATCTGTTTCTGGTGCAATATAAAATATTGCTGTATCTTACTTGGCACCGAGTATACTATGGAATTAATTTATGCCAGCATTTAACCCGCAAGCTGCTTTTTTCTCTGCTTTAATAATGTATTTTCAAAGTTGGTTTGTTGTTTATATATTGTTTGTTTATTATTTTAATGCGAACAGGCTAATATTTTAGTGGTGCTCTGCAATATGCATTACAAGTAGGTTACCGTATCCCTTAAACCTGTTAACTGAATAAAAACACTTACGTGTATACAAGTAATAGCTTAATGTCGCTTTTAGTTTAATCATTATTCATGTTGTTTCAATAAGAGAACTTTCATACTTAACTGCTATATAAAATTTAGATGATGCAATTAAAAAATTTCCCATCCACTGTTTTTACTGACAAGCTTAAAATTAGTCATTGATAAAAAACTTTGCATTGAATGGGTAATCGATGGGTATCGATACTGTATTGATTCAGCCAATATTTTCATTTAGACAAGTACGAGATAGTTTATTAATATATGTTCAAGAAATTCAGTGGATTTTTCCCAAGTCTACGGATATTCTGACCAGAAAACTCTGCCTTTGTCCATTAACTTAATCGTGCTGAATTATCTCAATGCCGCTCTATGCGTCATTACCGGTTGTGATAAGATATATAGCTGTGTATATAGCAATGAGTAAATGCGATCCGCGCTTTCATTTAATGAGCTAGGACGGTCTGTGTCTACGGATAGATATGTTTGCTGATGACGTTAGCTCTTCAGTACATTAACTACACCGTGTCCGAGTGTTTGATTTCGAAACTGCGTTCCCGTGAGAACTACTCAATCCAAATTTATTTAGTTGAAGGCGGGAAGCTGGTGTTTGGTGTTTGCACTCACTTCATGCAGGCTGTAATACTGTTTACCCACTGTCGTGGAGATTACATCAAACCTTATCTAGCTAACTAATTGGATGGTTTTGTAATGACAGAGAATTAAACTCAAGACCTCCGTGGCCGATGTCGTTTAACGTGTCTTCGAACTGCCATTTTTCGGGGTCGAATCAGGATTAAGCCATACAGCTCTCTTTCTAAACGTATTTTATAGTATGTAAGAGATCCTACGACTAACCTCCTAGCATATAGCAGGAATATTAAGAAAACAACTTATAAAAAAATTATTACGTAATTTAAAAAACACTTATGACGCCTAAAAGGTGTTGTCGACAACAGAAAAAAAAGTATAAAATTAAAAAAATATATATCGCAACAGTAGGTAGTAGCGTTTGTAGTTGTTCTTTGGTTGATGCCACGCGTCCGTGATTATAGCGCAACAACCACAATTAAGACAGCTGTTTAAAGTTTATTTTATGATATTTATAAATTCGTGGTTAACTGAGCGATTTTGAATATCCTGTTTGTTTACTTTTTAAAATTACTTGTTCTTTCCCGTGTATAANTCCTGTTTGTTTACTTTTTAAAATTACTTGTTCTTTCCCGTGTATAAAAATTAACACTGCCATGGGCTTAATCTATCGACACTGCATAACTGTTAAAAATTAAATTATATTACAATTACGTCACCTCTTAATGTAGTTTGCATAGATAAATAATAGGCTTTTATCAGTATCCATAAATTTTCACACTACACCCTTAAAACCGTTCAACTGTCAAAAACAGTTTCTTATGTTTAGTATATTTAACAATTATGTGGTGGTTCTTGCAATCATTGTGTANCCACAACTAAGACAGCTGTTTAAAGTTTATTTTATGATATTTATAAATTCGTGGTTAACTGAGCGATTTTGAATATTCTGTTTGTTTACTTTTTAAAATTACTTGTTCTTTCCCGTGTATAAAAATTAACACTGCCATGGGCTTAATCTATCGACACTGCATAACTGTTAAAAATTAAATTATATTGCAATTACGTCACCTCTTAATTAAGTTTGCATAGATAAATAATAGGCTTTTATCAGTATCCATAAATTTTCACACTACACCCTTAAAACTGTTCAACTGTCAAAAACAGTTTCTTATGTTTAGTATATTTAACAATTATGTGGTGGTTCTTGCAATCATTGTGTACTGAAAGTGGGGAAAAAATAGTTGGAAAATTAATTTGCGACAAGAAGTTGCTGATAATTAATGAGCCTACTTTCCTCTAATGGGTGCAAATAAATTTTATTGAAGCTTTTGAAAGCTTAGATGGTAGGTAGGCGTTGACGTCTCATTTGCAGCAATATCATTAGAGATGAAACCAGAAAAATGTGAAACCGTATCAAGACAATTAAAATACACGAGTGACTTACCCGGGATTCAAATTCTGAAAAACTCGTCAAATGCAGCTATCGTGTAATCAACTGCATCGCGGAGGTAGGATGTGGAGCATCAACTTCGGATGTTATCAGTCTTATGTTTTGAATGATAGGGTTCACTAACCTGAAATATTTACACGGCCATCATTTAGAAAATACTATGTCTGAACCACTAAAAACACATAAGTTGAGTCACAAACTGTGAGTACAGGTCCGCAGCCCCATGCTACCGGCCCACCTAACTTAATCATATTTGCACATTATTTCTTGGCGTTTCTGTGTTACTTTCCATTGCATATGCTATATCACTGAATTTCTCTTTGCACGTACTTTTAGATGCCGTTGAAATAAATTTATGCTTCAAGGGGAAAAATCATATATGGTTTATTTATTTCTGTCCATACGCGTTTTACGAATAGTCACTTTGCTGCAAATTACTTGTCCCCGTACGTAATTTAATTTAACGAAAACAGCATTTCGCGATCTGCGACCGTTCCGGAAATTTTGGAGGTGTCCACGTTACGCGGACGAACCTGTATAAACAGTAAGAGAATGTGCCTTTTTACCCCAAAGAATTATTTTATAAATACTCAGTTAACTGCAAGGGAGGTATGGTTGTTGGATATTCTTCTCAGGCTGTATTCCGGATATGGGATGCCTTGTTCGTTCGTGCGCCCTTTCATCTGCTGCATTTTTACCGCATGAGTAATAACGCGCGTGTGTGCATTTTAGAGGAGTGTGCACTGAAACATTTGCTGAGAAATCGTTGTTTTGCGCGAATACGTGTATCTCGATAAATAAATGTTTTAGAAATACTACTTTTTGCCAGAAGAGGTAAAAAAACAACAATTATATATTCCCCTATTGTTTCTTCTTTTACTTTATCATATTAAGTGTATTCGCGGATAAAAAAATTCGTTAAAATGGGTAAATACTGAATTTTAAAGCTGCCTATGCAGTTTCGTTAATCGGTAAGAGAAAAGTACGACCACACGGGCGTAGTTTGATCCGTGTACTTTCATCCCGTGTAATAAAGTCCCACTGTTACATATCTAATGTGCACAGTACAGCATCACGACGAGAACACGGCACGTCTTGCACGTAGAAGTGATGAGGCGCTAGGGAGTGCGTGTTAGTGTCGCGCGTATCGCTCCCTCGCCTCTTGACCTTGAACGCGCAGCTACATTCTCCTCTTAAACACTCTGTGCAATAATTAAAGGCCCAAGACAGAGCCTGTAGCAGAATTGTAGTTGCCATGTAGAAGGCGGTCTTGAAGGTCGCACGTAAGTGCGAGGCGGCTTGACCCAGTTGTCAAAGAATGCTGCGGCGACAATGGGGCTCGAAGCTTTCGCACAACATGAGAGTCGACACGTTAGTAAAACTGTGCAGTTAGGAGCTCTCATTTGCATAATGTGTCGACTTCTCGTAATGAGGCCACCATAACAACACGAAATACTGGTATAAGGGTGTCACTAAGATCTTAATTGTTCCTAAAATTCGTTTTACTAAGTAGGGTAAATGCACCAGTAGTCGACAGTGTACTCGTAGTCAACACTGTGGGTTTTAACACCAAATAATAAGGCTTAAGAACATTGTTTAGCGATACTCTTATTTGTGGCGGCAAACTTAATGCCTCCTGTATGAGAAACAATGGTTGCCATGCGGATATTGGCGGGTAAAATGTGATAAGAGTGAACGTTGAACCTGCACTGTTGATCAGTCATCAAAGTGGTGTGTTCACAACGGTTTGCTGACAAGGAAGGTAAAATTAACTTCGTGTTTATTTGTCCGAAAAACATTGTCCATTGTGAATGCTTTCATGTTATCTTCATATTATGTTGTTTTGCTCCTAAATTGCACCTTAGGTTGTTCAAATTCATTAATTATTCAAGGTGTGAGAGGGTGTCGACTACTAGAGCTCATTTCTTAACATTTTGCAGTGGTCGACACCCATGTCGACTACTGAATCCCCCTAATGTTTTCTGTCAGGGCTTATAAACTACCTATTGAGTGGCTAAAATTAAAAGTGTTGAACTTCTCAGATATAGTTATTTCAGGTTAGAATCTTTGATTCAATAGTCGACATTACGAATTATAAATACAAATAAAGTAATAGAGGGAATCTCTAGGTCACTTTTATTTGGAGGAGATTTTTTAAATACTAGATATCAGTTTCCACATCCAGTCAGCGTAGATTTTTTATATACTTTCCTGAGAGTGTTTGTTTTTGTACTGGAGTTTCTAATAGTTTTTTTCGTGTTTTATTGAAGAACTAGTCTCTAATTTACACGTATTAGGTACAACCCTCTAAATAAAGAGCCTATGTATTATGAATAGTTGTGAATTACTTATAATTAATGTACTTGATAAACTCAGTTATCTACCTTGTGGTAGAGATTTTGTTTACCAACCCTAAAACTATTTTGTGGGCCAACAGTATGCACGTTATTTTTAACACGACAGTTCCTTTAACAAGAATGAGCTATAATATTTTAAATAAAATGAATCATGTTAAAATAAAACGAGTTATTCAAGTGTTTCTAACGTTTTTATGAATCCTTTATGCGTTCCAAACACCCATGTCGACTACTGGCACATTCGATTTTCGACAGTGTCAACTACTAATGCAAAACATGGGTTTTGGAATATGTAGGTTTTCTAATAGTGTTAAACAATTTATACGTTTTAGACAATTACTAGAGTAACATAGGAAGCAGATGAACTAGGAAAACGAAACTGCAGGTTGAGAGTTTAACAACGAACGGAAATATGAGTGCAAAACTGAGATTTCGAGCTTAGGATGTCGACTACTGGTGCATGTATAGACCCTATGATGTATAGGTTATATAATACCTAAAAATAAGTATTAGACTTGCCAAAAACTTTTGTAATATTTAATATGCTTACACGTTATTTATATTGAATGCCTACTTTTAGCAACGTTATTTGCGGTTTTGATTATAAAAGTTTCAGTCATCTGAGAGCACGACATCAACTTGACTCATCCGTGTCATTTATGTGGTCCACAGAAATTTCAGTCTCTCCACTGCCATGTGTTTGACAATTTCAAGTAATTGTCATGCCCAGCTCTACTTTGCTGTGGATATCCCGCGATGTGTGTGATTATTACATGTTAACGCGCTGCAGCGTCGAAAATTGTTCGTTTCTGGATCAAAGACCTTTCGTAACGTCCCGGGGTTTTTTTTTTTTTCTTTCTTTCTTTCTAGTTCATCGCTCGTCACTGACTCGACTCGACAGTTGCTTGTGAACGGAGCAGTGTGCTGTCACAGCGAAACGGGACCCTTATTTCCTGGGTATTACCGCGTCATATTCGTTCTCCGTTCTGATGCAGGGCGTCCAGCCCACAGCACTCGAACGTATAGTCGACTGAGGTATAATACCAGACAATTTTGAGATAAATCTTTGTAAAATATCCCGGTCTTTAACTGCATTTGTTTTGTATGCTATTCGCGGTAAAATGAGCGCTTTTGAAAGCCCTCTCATTTGGAATAATAGTCAATAAATACATGTGTTTCATTGTAGTCTTAGACGTTAACTTTCGAGTGCGATGTAATATACACACTGTGCTTATTACTTACATGGCAAGGATGTCTACAAATGATTCGAGCAGTTTTATGGTGTTCCTGTACGTGTGTTATTAAACGTATCGAGACGTAACTTTGCAGCTGTGTACAGAAAATCACCAAGTTTTGTTGCCACATTACGAGTGTTCGATATGTTACTCCTTTGCGATCCTACACACATAAACCCTATAATCAAGTTCTTCCCACACACGATACAGTATGTCCCTGCCAATGCGATCAAAGGCAGTGATTATGCGAGTCCGCAGGTCTGCTAGACTAACCGGTAAAGGAGGCACAAACACCGAATCCTTCACAAAGCCCCACACAAAAAAGTCGCACGGAGTTGGGTCAGGGGAGCGCGGGGGCCATGACAGCAATTGTTGGTCATCATTCCCGCTACGGCCAATCCATCTTTTTGGCAATCTGTTATTGAGGAGTTCGCGGACATCGCAACGGAAGTGTCATCTGTGCATGTTAGAACTTTTGCTCATCCTCAGCTCGAGACAGACAGTGCAGAGGTTATCTACCAATTGGACGGTGTTCCGCCCCAGTTTCAATTCCAGCCACATTGTGAAAATGGTATACTTTAACGTGTATATATATATATATATGAAACATGTAACACAAACTGCTAAATATAAATATGCACTGTGTGTGTATAAGTGTGTAGGTACTTTGTAAACGAGCTACCTACGCTGTTCTGCTTCTAAAGAACGGAATTCTCTGCATTTTGGAGAAGAACCACATTGAAAGAAAGATTTTGTTGCGGATACCACATAGATTTAATTGAAAAGTACTTGCAACGAACAATATTTTGTTCATTCAACAATTCTGCTGTTGCTCCAGACATATGCATCCGTTCCTTTGAAATAAATAAATCATTAAAAAATAATTCGTTGAGCCTAATACGTATTTGGTTGTTCTAACATTATCTATAAGTATTTAGTACATACAACTATTTTACAAACGCGTTCAACTAATCTGTTTGGTTACCGGAAACATTTGAAATGTCATGATAGAGTCAAATCAGTATTTATTTTTAGTTGAATAAGCATTTCGTTTACTGGAACAATCTTAGAACCGGTGTTTGTTAGTTCACTTTAATGCTCAATAATATTTTTAACAAACCCGATGAAATAAATTCAACTGGAAACAAAAACTGAAAGCTGTAAAACTTGAAAACACATATTTACGTACATGCACTTTATTATAAATATTATAAAAAAGGTCAGCGGTGGCGTAGTGTCCAGGGCGCTCGCCTCCCACCACGGCGATCCTGTTTCGATCCCCGGTGGGTTCACTCCCCGGCGGGTTCACTCCCGGCAAGCGGCATCGTCGTGCTGGACGATGCCGCTTGCCGACTGGTTTTCTCGGGGTACTCCCGCTTCCCCGCCCTTGCATTCCAGCGGCGCTCCATTCTAGGGTTTCATTTATGTCATGCCCGGGGATGACGGTCACCTACGGGTCCCAGCTGGAAAGACCGTCACTCGGAGGGTGTTGCCTTGCCCTGGGTGCACTCCCCACACGCCATTTATTTTTTTTATTAGAAAATTCTATATTAAAAATATCTAGCATTTCAGAAGTCATGTCAGACGAGGTTGCTTGAGAGGTAGCATTCAAGTGCAGAAATTCCGGGTTCGAAACTTGGTCATGCTCTCACATTTTTTTATGATAACCTAAACTGTTCAAAGTACGTAAAGCCATACAAATCTTTAGTTGAACCTGCCAAATCTTATAGGTTTGTGATAGCCAAACAATAACAACAAAATAATTCGGTTTCAGCAACAAAATACTTATTTTCCCTTATATAAATAATTAATTTTACTGCGCCAAACAAACTTTGTTTTATTCAACAAACCCTTTTTCTCAGAGGAGCACGTCTTGATCATAAGGTACCGCAGCAAACACCGCTTGTCATGGTATCTCACATGTTNAATTTGTCAGCATTTGGCCATTACTGTTCCGTAAAATCTTCAAGCTTGCCGCCAATGTTGAATCGGTCACATTCCTTCTCCGTCTGAGGAACGTCAAGATGTGTCTCGGAAACAACAAAATCCCCGGGTTACACATTCTATTCCATTCCTTATACTGGGCTAGAGAGGCGTTAGTTTTCGTAACCTCAAAAATTCCCGCGATCTTCAATTTAAAACTCGTATGCTCTTCAAATCATTTTTTTTTTTTTTTTTTTTTTTTATGGTGTCATGAGGCGCGGAAAATTTTTTTGAAGAATGTGTCGAACTCTTCACGAAACCAATTAAGAAGTATGGAAGTATGGATGTATTTCATACAGTTCGAAATATCTTAATTTTTGTAAACATTGTAATGGTGTAAGTTAACCTGTCAGGTTAGCAGTACGGAACAGGACCGCCTGTACTGCCAGCAGGACTTGTACACTATCATTAATTAACTGCGATCCGTCCAATTAATTGTGAAGTTGCCTTAAGTGTACGACTGTGCGCCGGAAAGACGTCTGCTGCCTTTACAGGACAAAAACTTTAGAACTTTAAAATTTAAACAATGAAAAATGACCAACGTAAGCCAATATAAACTGCAACCTTAGACTTGAAAACAAATTATTTCAGTGGATTAATTTTAAGTAATTTAAAATTGATTTCTAATTAAAAAAATTTTAATTTAATATTGATTTGTTTTTACGGTGCATCGCACTAGTTCAGGCACTAACTGCCGGTGGCTTCTGCTATTTCGCCAGTCAATAGAATCGTATTAACTATATTTCCAGTTACTAGTAGGCTATTCCACTTACGAAAATCACCAAAAAAATTTTTCTTGGTCACGGTAGCCGAGCGGCTAGACTGCTCGGCTCCCACCAAGACTAACCGGGTTTGATCCCTGGCCGGTTCACTGCGGATTTTCGCATGTGGGAATCGTGCCGTACGATGCCGTTGGTCGGCGTGTTTTCTCAGGGTTCTCCCGTTTCACCCGCCTTCATTCCGGCGTTGCTCCATACTCATCTCACTTCACCCTCATCGGCTCTCAAGAGCTCGCTGTTAATTTTTTAAGTGCGTGGGCGTGCGATGTAACAGGACAGTGGAAAAAAAGGCCTGGCAGAATGCCTGCTGGTACAGGTATTGAATTTAAACATCGAATAAATTGTTTAACTCGGCACGAAAATTGTTATATATCAATTTAAGTTGTCATTTGCAAATTTTCATGTGACTGCAAATATACAATGACCGAAATATGTAGCAACTTGGTTCTAATCTGATAAATTATTAAAAATATGATTTGCTCGTTATTATTAAAAACATTTTTTTAATATATATTTTCCCTTGTTATGATACTAGTGTCACGCATGGGAAATTTNATCTCACTTCACCCTCATCGGCTCTCAAGACCTCGCTGTTAATTTTTTAAGTGCGTGGGCGTGCGATGTAACAGGACAGTGGAAAAAAGGCCTGGCAGAATGCCTGCTGGTACAGGTATTGAATTTAAACATCGAATAAATTGTTTAACTCGGCACGAAAATTGTTATATATCAATTTAAGTTGCCATTTGCAAATTTTCATGTGACTGCAAATATACAATGACCGAAATATGTAGCAACTTGGTTCTAATCTGATAAATTATTAAAAATATGATTAGCTCGTTATTATTAAAAACATTTTTTTAATATATATTTTCCCTTGTTATGATACTAGTGTCACGCATGGGAAATTTTTAGCCTAAGTTCTCAAAGAAATGTATGGTTATGAGCACCTTGTGTATGTGTATGTCTCTTACATTTCACAATAAAAACTATTGGACCCCTGAATCGATTAGCATCAAACTCGTTACAGTTGTACCTAGTATTTATTTATGAAGCTCTACTTGAATACTTTTTAAACATGGAAAAGTAATTTTTCAAAACAGCGGCCATTTTAAATTTTTGGATACCTCGGGAATTATTTAGCCAATTTAAACCAAAATTAGTGTGTCGACAGCATACCGTGTCAACTTTGAATTCAGAAAGTCGTGTACTCATTGATCCGCCAGTTTTAAAGGTTGAGGAACCTGAAGAAAGAAGCTTTTATATATCTCAAGAACCTCTCCTCCTTTCCCAGCCAAATATTTGACACTAGTAATGCTATGGTAACTTAATACAAACATGGACGGTTTTAGGTATGTCATGCTCTTATTTCCAAATGAAGGCCATGGAAGTATTTTAGGTCGAAATTTCATATTTACTGAAAAATGTGATCAATTACAACTAATCTTGGTTAGCTATCAGTGTCTACTGCGAGTCCTACATACGCTAATTCACTGCCTCTATTGTCATAATTTTGAAAGATAGAGCTACCTGAAAAAATTAAATAAATACTTTACATAACACCTTGTAAACTACTCTACAGATTTCCGAAAGATTTGGCAAACGCTAGACCAACCTAAGCAGGATTTGTAAGATAGCACTGCCTGAAAAAAAAAAACAGCTTTTACATAATATCTCGTCAGCTACTCAACATTACAGTCAAATTTTTCACAGAAGTAAAGTGAAATAGTAGATTTCGATAGATCAGACTCTCGTGTTCATAACAGCAGCAATATTAATATTCTAGGTGAGAATGTCACATTTACTTAACCACTTCACTAATTTAAACCAAAATTGGCGTGCGCGAAGCACCCGCTAAGAGCATTAATTACGCTGATTCATGACACCCTTAGTCAAGACAGCGTCACCTGAACAATACAGCCTCTACGTCATATCCGTAACTACTTAACACTTTTCCGCCAATTTTGGCATACAAATAGTGATATGAGAGGCCACCAAAAATCACGTGATTTTAATAGATGACAATTATTTTTTTCCAAAACGGGGTTTTAGTTATTTTGGTTTAGAGTGGCATATCTGTCCTACAATTATATTAACTGAATCATTTAGTGGTCAGTACTTAGGTGACCACTATATTACTATATTTGTGGCTTTTGGCTGCCATTTTGCAAGACAGCTCCACTTTGAATACAAATGTTTCGTTTCATATTTGAGAAACAATCGAAAACGAATCGAAACAAGTTTGACATACGAATAGTTTTTTTTTTTTACAGAAAGCATGAATTATGTAATTGTAAATTGATGTTACTTACTTTAAGGATGGCTGTTTCGTTGAGATTTGGGTTAACTGACATATCTCTGGAACAATTACATCTATTTGTACCCAACTTGGCATGTTGGCAGTACTGACTGGGTGCACGAAATATGCTAATTGAAATCCTACATATTTGGTCCGCTATGTGTAACGATAGTAACTACAACTGAAACTTTAATGTCATATCCCAGTAACTTCCACAAAAAACTCTACCACGGTTTTCATGCAAACATCACTACGGAAGGCCACCCAAAATTTTTATAAACAAGTCTCTTTTCACTGTGTTGTGTTATTCTTGCAGTGTTATACACCTTGCATCTGGTATCATTAAGCCGATTTAATCAGATTTGGTGTAATCTACCTGCAGTGTACAACACATTCACTGAGCTATGTGTACAGTCTCCCGCCACTTTGAAAGGTACAACTACCAAAATTTTTTGTTTTAGGTTTACAGAATACTATTTATCACTATTATTACGTGTTGTTTTCTGACGGTGGGATTCCATGGACGCTAATTTTAAGTCTTTTGTATGTATACTTTACGTGATGCGTGTTTATACTGTATGCAAAAATTATTCTGCGATTAATTATCTAAAAACCAGTGCCGGTTGCACACTGAGGTGCAACGAGATTAAATTCTACACTATTTGGTGGCATCGGCGCCTCGTGGTTATGAATTTGTGATCTGAATTGATAGACGAACAATAATTTGCGTAGTGTATGGAGAAAANCATCGGCGCCTCGTGGTTATGAATTTGTGATCTGAATTGATAGACGAACAATAATTTGCGTAGTGTATGGAGAAAAATTTCCAAAATTAAGAGTTGTTTCTACTTTTGAAACAGTATGCATAATTATTCTATGTATCCCTATATATAATTTTNGTTTCCAAAATTAAGAGTTGTTTCTACTTTTGAAACAGTATGCATAATTATTCTATGTATCCCTATATATAATTTTTAATTCTTTCTCAAATTCCGTTCCGCAGCGCCTGACTCACGAAACTGTAACTTCGTTGCGTACCATGGAAAATTAACTCCAGACTAACACGAAATTATTTTTCAGAACGAGTTCAGAATATATGTTAAAAGCACTGCTGCTTGTTTTGTTAGGCTTATTTAGAAGATAATTTATTTGCGTAAGCTATGATGATTCTTCTGGAAGAGTCATGAACACTGCGAAATCTTAACGCACTAGTCAATTGGATATATTTCTTAAAAAATAGAATTAAATAGATCTTTCTCATATCCGTTGGTATGTCTTGCTCTTCTGATACCACTAACCGTTAGAATGTCGGAGTTATCGCGCAATTGAACATCCAGGCTAATAAACTGTAAAGAGCCTATGTTCGTCGTAGAACAACTTCTATTAAATTGGCAACATTAATTCCACAGCTGTTAGACCGCTTTCCATTAATCATTAAGTCTGGAGTAATATAAATCTACCGATTCTGCATTTTAGCCACGCGTCTTGCCGTAAATTTATGTGAATAGTAATAATTCGGTACGCAAAGTAAATTACATACTTCTCTTATTATAATATTTAGGCTTATTTCATTTTACTTACAGTTCATAGTTTACTTCTGTCATATGTTTTTATGTAATTTCTGACCACAAATAAAATGTTTACGTAAATCACTTAGCCGTATTATCTTATAATAAAGCATATTTAATATAATTAACATTTCAGCATTACGTTGCTTGGATTTATTGTGAACCACCGTCTGTGGTTTCCCTTTGTTTTGCTTGTCTATAAAAAAGTTGAATTCGAAAGCAACTTCCCTTTAAAAATAAAGTTTACGTTTGTGTACAGGATCAACATTTTTCATGTCACAAATAACACCGACATCATTCTTCAAAGTCAGGAAGGTTTCCTNCGTTTGTGTACAGGATCAACATTTTTCATGTCACAAATAACACCGACATCATTCTTCAAAGTCAGGAAGGTTTCCTAGCGGAAGTACTCTCTTCCTACTGTATCGGAAAAAAAATCAGAACAAGCGGGGGAAAAAATTTAGAGCTCCCAGAGGTGCAAAATAAAACTTAAAGCAGATGTTTCTAAACGAAGAGGAAAAGCGTTTAATCTCATCTCGAAAATTCGCCAGCAACACTAATTAATAAATATTAACTTTTGGAAGGTAATAAGGCGTAGTATTCGTAATTTTTCTAGAAGCATATTCAATAACAACGCCCTAATGCGCATATTTCAGCACATCGTATAGAGGGTTACAACTGTAAATTATCTCGTCCTTAGCATTTTTTTTTATTTACCATTTTTTAAAAGTTGTAAGATACATTTTTGGAGGTTAGCAACTCCAAATCCAAATTGATATTTATCTTCATTCTTCCTCTTCTTTTTTTCCGTCATCTTGACAGTGAGAACTTACCCTCCCTCCCCCAACCACTAAGGAAATCTTGGGTGTTGATAAAATTAGGTCCAGTTTTTACTGTGGGTCATTTCCGAACCATTTGAGCCACAAATTTGTAATTTGAAACAGGAACTCGTCCAGGAAATATCTCAAACTCTATGTCATGGATTTGGCAGAATATTTCAGTTTTTTTCTATAGTATCTTTGGAAAGGTTTGCTCCTGCCTAAGACATATCCTAGGATACCTAAGTGTGGGTTTATTACTTTTAAACCCTTGTTGTGTGTTATTTGGTAAAAGAAGAGTCAAAATGTTCATTGGAGATAACACTGTGCTCTATGTAAAAGCACCTTATCTGAATCCCATGACAATGAAAGAAGTTGTTCAAAAAGTGTTACATAAGCCGTAGGTAACTATAATTACCAATATGTATTTTTTTGTGCGTTTCTACTATAGGAAACATCAAAGTATATGGCACCAATTCATAAATGATGTTGGGTTTTGAAAAATACCCTATTATTTATCAAATTAATCTTTTGTGGTAGAATGGATTGCTATGACAGACAGAGTGGTGTTAGCAATTTTTTATGGGGAATGGTTTTGGGTCTTTTGGTATCATGGTATTATTGTTATTTTGTAATACATCAATTTATTTTTAAAAAAAAGATCACTTACTATTTTATATATCAAACTACGCAATGACATGAGCATTTACACATATATTCGCAGGCAATTAGTAAAAGCAGTTCCATGTCTTGACGTACCACTTAAAATGTAATTATTTAAATAAGCTCCGAATAAAACTGGCATTGTTCATATTTGTAACAGTAATGATTGGCGAACTTGAAATATATTTGTAACAAAAGAAGGATCGACGTATGGATACCAGTATTTTTTCATGTACGTTAAGATGTACAGTGGTATGAACGTAGGAACTAAGCGTAGTTTTTAGAAGGGCTAAATTGTATTTGAGAAAATAATACAATCGCAATGCTGTGTATGAGCTCCTGCTAATGCCTCATGAGGAAATGTCCTGGAATACTGTGAGGAGTTTACGATTACGTATGTAATATAGCCAGGACTACACACCCGGCAAGTATATTTATTGTTCTTGCACTTTGTTAACAGGGGAAAAAGGGCGAGCGAGTATTTCAGCAAACGTGTAATTGCCGTGGGAATCCTTGCGGCATCCCTGCGGAGACGAATGTGCAGCTGGAGAACACTTCCACGTATGCCGCCATTTAAAATTTAACAAAAGAAGTTTGCTGATGTATAATAATGACCTATGCACATTTACGCCAGTGGCCAGTTTTACTATTTAAGACTGTACCTACGCCACCCGCAGTATGAAACCCTGCGCAATTATTACACTGACGTGCCAGAAAAACTGGGATAGACGAGCTCCTGTGAAACTACATAGAAGCACCCCCATGTCACTTTCAATGTTGTCTCTTCCTGCGTAATAAGATATATGGAATCGCATTCAGCTGCTAGAGCCGTTAATATGGCAGGTTATCATGATGTAAGCAAATTCGAAAACGATTTTAAAGTAGGAGTTTCAGATGACTTATGGCATATAGGCCATACAAACGAAGTTTGACTTGTCACATTCGACTATTTAAAGCGTGTACCTCGACTACGATAATTTCGGTATGTCATAAAATGTACGACGGTAGTGTGGCCGTCGAAAGACTAGAAAGTTGTCAAAACTCATTTCGATAGATAAGCAAGAGCACAACACCGTGGAAAATAACATCGTAATTCAATGCTGGGGCCTCGACGAGCATCAGCGTGATTGATGACTGAGTAACGTATACGACACGACATAAGTTTTAGTAGCCGACGCTCACGAGTACCATTGTTATACCTCATAATGCAGATCTATGCTCCTCGCCTGGGCTTGGCGGCTGGAAACTCGTAGCCTTTTAGTCTGAAGAGTCGCGTCTCCAACTGATTCCGGCAGACGGAATAGTCCGCGCGTTAAGGAAATCCCATGAATCCATGGATCCCACATGCCAATAAGGGATTGTAGCGGCTGGTTGTGCGTCCACAGTAGTAAGGTGTGTGTTCAATTGGCGCGCATTATGACCCCTTCGTTCATCTACAAAAGTTAGTGACGGGTCAAGTTTATGTGGGAATTATTTCGGTCATGTTATAACCATTCATAGTCTACTTTCACCCTGGTATTTTAATGCTCTTCCAGCAGGACAATGTGTCAACACGCTCGTCAGAAGACGTCAATTTTTGTTGAAAGATCACATATTGGAAATTACGGCATGAGGTCAACATTCCGTAATACCCTTGGAAAAAATATTATGAAGATTGGTTGTGATAATGAATGTATTTTTATGAGGAAGCGTACGTATTCACTCATCCACACAAGAGTGTATGTTTGTGGGTGTGTATATATGTACAGGAGATATAGGCCTATGAAAATTGGGTTTTGAAAACTTATTTTTGTCTAATGCTTTGTATGGGAAAGACGGGTAGGCCCAGCCAGCGGGTATCCCCAGCCAGTGTTAGTTTCAAACAATCCCGCGCACATAGGTAAACAAATAACACGCCACAACGACCGCAGCGCCATTTAGCCGTATAATCGAATCAACCCGGACGGGACCGCCGAGCGAACAACACGTTACAATCGTTCATTTGCCAGTGCCTATATTGTAATGTGCGCATTTTACACTTTGAACTCAGTTATTGTTTATAAAATGTAAGTACTTCACCATGATTTATTGATTATCCTTTAAGATATTGATTCAGGTGTATAAGTTAGGTTAATAATTTAGGTTATCTTTATTGACATTGCTGATATTAAATAAAAACATAGAATGTGGCGGTTGGGTACCACGGTACACGATGTTGTCGGGTAACCCCGGACATTTTGTATGGAGAAATGTTTAGTTATTTTAATGTAATGTTAAATTAAGTGTGTAAAATTTTGTTGTCTATTGCAGAATCACTTCAAAAATGTCCAAATTCAAGGGAAGAATTACACACCGAGGAAACTGGGATCAAAATAAAAGAAAACAGGCTATGTTATCTGTCCAGGAAAAAAAATACATCTGTGAGAGAAGCTGCTAAGAGATATAAAGTGCCGAGAAGTACTCTTCAAGATCGGATCGAAGCCATGAGCAGTGGACAAGAAGCACAGTTCAAGCCAAAACTGGGAAAATTCTGACATCTTTGCCGTTCAAAAACGCGCTGGCAGAGAAAAAGGCTGCAGCCAAACAATCGAAAACTGCAACCAATAATACTAAGGTTACAACCAATAAAACCAAGGCTGCAACCAATAAAAACAAGGTGGCAGTTAATAAAATGAAAACAAAGAAAAACATTCAAAGTTTGGTTCAGCAACAAAGAGACCAGGATACAGAATGCATCATTTCCGGAGAAACGTTCCAAGAAGACTGGATCCAGTGTCATAAATGCGAAGACTGGGCGCACGAAGCGTGTGTGGAATTTGACCCTTCGGAGGAATACTACTTTTGTGAAGTACGTAAGGCCAAAAAACGGTTTGGTGATCATTAAATCTATGTACGGGGCTACCCTCCAAAAATGTATCCACTGAAAATTGAAGACTGATTTCAAGACTTGATATAAGCTAAGATAATGAACCTATCAGATTGTTACTTAATTAAAATTTTGAGAGATAGGTTGTATTTCAATCCCAGTATAAAAATTAAGATTTAAGTCTGTTGATTTTCAAAATGTCATGAGTTTTATTTATGTGGCCGGGGCTACCCGATTCTCCCCTACAACGCCAATAAACTCCGCAGCAAAGAGGTGACTCATGTTTCCCATGTAGCAGAGATACATGCGCAATGCTGGCCGTCCTCGGTCTGTGAGCACTGTTCGGCTTGAGGAAGTGATGAGTCAGCACATCAACGACGTGCCCTCCACTAATCCACGCTCCATAGCGCGCCAAATGGGCGTGTCCCATTCAACCGTGTGGGACGTACTGTGGGTAAATAGCCACCATCCCTACCGCTGGCAGAAAGTACAAGGCATTCAGCGAAAATACGTTTTCAAAACCCAATTTTCATATGTTAAACTCCTTTAATATTCTGTTTAATTATATGGTGTCCTATATATTTTCAACTTCATTTTTGATAAGGAATCACTTCCCGCAGTNACAGGTTAAACTCCTTTAATATTCTGTTTAATTATATGGTGTCCTATATATTTTCAACTTCGTTTTTCATAAGGAATCACTTCCCGCAGTTTGGACGTTTAATTTCCGAACATTATATTTATATTTACATATATATAGAGAGAGAGAGAGAGAGAGAGAGAGACCGAGAGAGAGAAAGTTATTCCATATTCCTGATCAAACAGCTTGTTTTGCAGAATGGCGATATAGTGTCTCTATAGCACCACATAGCCGAACCTTTACCTAACAAAGTTTTCGCTAAGTTTCTAGCTGTAATAAAGTTTGCTTTAAATATTAAACTGAGATTTTAATCAACGAAGTTTTAAGCACTGACAATTAAGTGCTATCGACAGGTGACTCAGTGGTATCCACTGCAAAATAACAAGTAACTATAATCTTAGTAGTGAAGTTCGGTGGCTTGAAGTAATCATTAAGATTTCAACAAATGCGGCGGATCGGCTTTCCCTGGCGCGAAGTTGAATTTCACTCACTTCGAGAAATTTTCGCTTTTTAAAGTCCAAAGCCTTGCAATTTGGTTTCTGCTGTTCGTCAGATTTTCTACGTAAGTAGGTCTCCGGTGGCCGTATATAAATGNATATTTACATATATATAGAGAGAGAGAGAGAGAGAGAGAGAGACCGAGAGAGAGAAAGTTATTCCATATTCCTGATAAAACAGCTTGTTTTGCAGAATGGCAATATAGTGTCTCTATAGCGCCACATAGCCGAACCTTTACCTAACAAAGTTTTCGCTAAGTTTCTAGCTGTAATAAAGTTTGCTTTAAATATTAAACTGAGATTTTAATCAACGAAGTTTTAAGCACTGACAATTAAGTGCTATCGACAGGCGACTCAGTGGTATCCACTGCAAAATAACAAGTAACTATAATCTTAGTAGTGAAGTTCGGTGGCTTGAAGTAATCATTAACATTTCAACAAATGCAGCGGATCGGCTTTCCCTGGCGCGAAATTAAATTTCACGTACTTCGAGAAATTTTCGCTTTTTAAAGTCTAAAGCCTTGCAATTTGGTTTCTGCTGTTCGTCAGATTTTCTACGTAAGTAGGTCTCCGGTGGCCGTATATAAATGTGACTAGGAAGATGGTTCACATTCNCAAGTGGGTTTTTTTTTTTTTTTTTTTTTTTTTTTTTTTTTTTTTTTTTTTTTGCGCGTAACCGAGAGACTCAAAACCCCGACGTAAAGTTGCGAGTCGGCACTCTGACCCTTCTTTTCCGCTCCTTTCCCGACCCGCCTTCTGCGAACGCGATGACCTACGCTTCAGGTCACCGAGACGAGTTTGATGACTCGATGACTTGACGCGGGCTGCGGTGAAGGAAGATCTGATGAAGCTTCAACAGCCTTCAACAGGCACCGACCAACACCTTCGAGAACACCCGCTATTGTCTTTCCGTTTTGAGAAACGCCTCGAAGCTGGTTTAAGTTATCTCTGGACGTGCGTTACTCTGAGATCATCTAGGAAGGATTAGGACAGGTAAAAGTACAGCCCGTAACACGTAGCGGAAGTTTTGGAAAGCNCGATGACCTACGCTTCAGGTCACCGAGACGAGTTTGATGACTCGATGACTTGACGCGGGCTGCGGTGAAGGAAGATTTGATGAAGCTTCAACAGGCTTCGACAGGCACCGACCAACACCTTCGAGAACACCCGCTATTGTCTTTCCGTTTTGAGAAACGCCTCGAAGCTGGTTTAAGTTATCTCTGGACGTGCGTGACTCTGAGATCATCTAGGAAGGATTAGGACAGGTAAAAGTACAGCCCGTAACACGTAGCGGAAGTTTTGGAAAGCNGACTCTGAGATCATCTAGGAAGGATTAGGACAGGTAAAAGTACAGCCCGTAACACGTAGCGGAAGTTTTGGAAAGCATGAGGACGATGATGACTGGCGAGGTGTTGCTATGGATTCAACGACAAACGACAGTTATTTCGAGCGCGGATACAGCGTTTCGGTGTTTGTGATCCACCCAGACGTTGGAGTGGAGGTATGAAGCATGAGTCCGTAGATTTGTCAACAGGACTGATTTAATTATTTAACTTGTTAATGTAATGACATATTGATAAACGTCTGATATTCACACATAGAACTATAACATAGCAAATGATAGTACATTGTGAAAGACGTGGGTGTATAGATTTCTGCAGTGCTGTAAGTAAATAAGGAAACTTAATTTAGCCATTTTATTTAATTAAGACCTCTGTCCTTCAGGAACTTGGCCATTACTAGGCATGCCTAACATTATTTTACTCACTGCTTTTCTTTAAAGCTCTTCACTACACGAATCGTTTAAAATTTAGAGGGGTAAAAAAGTAAGTTTATTTTTCCATATGAATGGTAGTAACCAAAAATATGGGTTACTCACAAATAAACGATCAGTTTGATACTTTATCATTCGCCTAAGGCTACATAACGCGAGTTTTATTGACACATACGAAACGTTATTCATTCACTTTCAATCGAAATTCGCTTACACAAGGTGCTTACGCCAGGAATGCCTCTAAATACATCGTAAAATCAGTATCTTACTCAATTTAGCGATGTTCTAAAAAGCCAGTTTTATTACTTTCCTCTCCTAAGTGCTTTTCACTCCGCGGAATTGCAGATAGTTGAAAAATAGAGATGCACTAAAATGCTGAAGTTTGTGTTTTACGTCGCACGGTTGTGCGCAGAAGCCCAAAACGACGGGACCTTCTCACTGTATTGTGTTCTGAACCCGGCCTGTTTTCAAGACTTGTGCCACTCTGACGGGCGGCAGCTAGGCGTGTTGTGTCGTTGCTCCAGGAGAAAATGATATCAATAAAGGCATGTATGCCCAGAAATGTTGTCTGGAATCCGTCTCCCAAAAGAGTGACATATTTTACGTAATAAGACGCCTCAAAAGACGCAACTTGAAAACATGAATATTAGGTTACACATAACTCTAAACACCAGTACAACTTTAAATGTTCACTGTTAATAAAATCACAGTTGTTTAAAACATTCCGTTTTCTATGCAAGTTGGGGCCGTGATTGCTGAGCGGTTGGCCGGCTCGCCTGCCACCAAGGCGAACCGAACCGGGTCCAATCCCTGGCCGGGTCACTCCCGGATTTTTGCAAGTGGGAATCGTGCCGGACGATACCGCTGGTTGGCGGGTTTTCTCGAGGATCTCCCGTCGCTCCCGTCCATTAATTTCGGCGCTGCTCCATACTCACTTCACTTCACCCTTGTCGGCTCTCAATATCCCAATGTTAAGAGCCACCCAAACCTCTTCACTCTATGCAAGTTCTTCAACTCCTGAAATTGCACCATAAGTTTTCAGTACAATGTGCTGCCACTTTAACTGTCATCATGGTAATTATTGATTTCACTGTCACTATCGCGGTCACAAATGTTTCTATTTCTTCTTCCATGCAACAATCGTTTTTTTTATTCTGCGTTTTTCTTTTTACATGTGACACAGCTGATATACACTCTTATTATGTAATACTATTTATAGCCTCATCTGTAAACACATAGCTGGTCGGCTCTTTGCGATACATTTTATCAGCCGCGCGAGATTTGACAGTGTTCCAGATACACTGGAGAGCCAAAAAAACTGGTATAGGCGTGCGTATGCAAATAACAGAGGTATGGAAACAATCAGAGTAACGCGATGCTGTCGGCAGCGCCTATATAAGACAACAAGCGTCTGACAAAGTTGCTAGATCGGTTACTGCTGTTACAATGGCAGGTTATCAAGATTTAAGTGAGTTTGAACGTGGTGTTATAGTCGGCGCACGAGAGATGGGACATAGCATCTCCGAGGTAGCGATAACATTTGGATTTTCACGCACGACCATTTCACGAGTGTGCCGTGAATATCGGGAATCCGGTAAAACATCAAATCTTCGACATCGCTGCGGGCGAAAAAAGATCGTGAACGAACGGGGCAAACGACGACTGACGAGAATCATTAAACGTGACAGACGTGCAACCCTTTCTCAAATTGGCGCAGATTTCAATGCCTCATGCATACCTTCAGACATTAGTCGAGTCCATGGTATGTCCATGGTATGCGTGCTCGCGGGGGCCCTTCACGATATTAGGCAGGTGCACCGGTTTTTTTGGCTCTTCAGTGTATATTCTATTGCATTCAAATTACAGTGATATGGCTGCAGCCTGACTATTTCTTGTCAGCTTCAAGAAGTTAGTCTACATAATATTTGGGAGCTGTGCGTTGGCAACTAACAACGCAAAGTAGTTCTGATTTTGGTCCGTTCTACAATGACACGGACGCTGTTACGGATCACGGAAGCGGAGCACATAACAGACTCCATGTTCAATCTACAATGAGACTCACGTTAGAAAGTTGAGCAACTCCCAACTCTTCCGTGCCCGTGAATCCGTGTAGTCAATAGGAATAGAATATTTGGTTTGTTCATATTCGTTTTCGTTGCCATTGTGTTATGCATTGCAACAAGTGCTTGGATTTTCCGTGACTATCATTTTTGTTTTAATAAATAAGTGCACATGATTTGGCAGTAGTATTTACGCAGTGTTAAACACTGTAAAAATATAACATTTAACGTGTGTACATTATAAAACGTCTATCAGTAATTTGCAACAGCTGAGTATTTTCCTTTCGTAACTTGCAGGACTGTATGTTTCTTCGTATTGTAGAATAGTTAGAGATTCGTCCCGAGTTGTCCCCTCGTTCTGTTTACGTGTTCCGAGTCCGTTTTCTTACATATCCGTTGCGTGTATAACGGGCCTTAAGCAATATTGTTTACCTTGAGCCATTCTTGTATTTTCATAGTACAGAGTGTAGCTTTTTTAAAGTAGGTATTTCTTTTCTGCGGACATAAAAGTCAAAGTCATCCCGTACATTTTTTCTGGTACTCGTCTTTCGTTTGTTTCCTGGTGTGAATATTTGTTTATCTGTTAGTTTTGATGCATTCATTTCCTTACGTATTTTACATGTGTTTGCCACCGACTTCCCTGCAGCAGCTGGTGCTCGTTTCGTGGCATTTACAACGGGATAAGTACGTCTTCGAGAAACTTTCTCGTTATGAGAAAAAAAACGTAATTACGTTATCAATAATTTCTTGGACTTCACTGTGAATATTAGGACGTTTTAGATTCGAACATGCCATGACTTATTCTTCAGCGAATACGTCACGCAAGACTGACGTGTTCGCTTTACATGAGCTCAGACTATACGGTAGGTGTAGGTGACACCGTTGTTTACCTGTGATTGGCTCGCTAAACCTTCCCCGCCTCCGTCCACGCTCCTTTAGCAAGGTCAAGACTCGCGACCGCATTCATTCCAGATATTTTGTTGACGTTGCCGAGTTACATTTCACCCGACTCTCCGGGTTGTACACCTCTCCCGAGTTTGACCCCAGCTCCACCAGCCCAGCAGCGGATACCGTCGTTAGGCGCGCTGTTATCGAAACATCCCCTGGTCACTCAGGTCGCCCAAGTGAACACCTAATCGTTGACCAGCCGCTTTACTGAATTTAAAGAGGTATTTGCACCTCATTCCCTACGAGACGTTTGCATCCTGCCTTGTTGATATTTTGGCCTACAATATTATCAGAAATGGCGAACTATGAAGGGCGGTGGGGGCGTCTGCATATGCACGAGATTACATAAAATTGTAATGTGATCTCTATCTCCGACAAATGCTACTCGGGACAACCTGAATAGTTTATTGGATGCAGATATTTCTCAGAAAAAGTTGCTACTAGCTGTGGTGCACAAACCTCCACGCGGAGGACAATTCGCTGTATTAGAAACAAATTTAAGGCTGCTCACACCCAATTATAATCATGTTATTTTAATTGGAGATTTTAATGTTGACCTGCTTAAGAGCTCTTGTGAATCAACTCGGTGAACTGATTTGTTTTCTTCATACAATATAAGTATGTGAAAACTAGATGCCACTCATCATACTGTCACATCACATACTTGGATTTATCATATATGGACGACAAATCCTAGTAAGGTGATTGTTCGTAGACAGTGCGAAGAACCGGGAATCTCGCATTATGATCTCGTGTATTTATGTTATTCATTGCGAATTTATAAATTAATTCCGAAACTTATAACGTACCGTAACGTTAAAAAATATTGATGAAATTCAGTCAAACAGAGATGCTTCAACGGTGCTATGGCACCTGATAATAAATATAGACACCGCATATGGTAAATTATCTCTGTTCAAAAATATGATAAATAATTTACTCGAGAAGCATGCCCCATTCATAACTCGCACGTTAAACAACTTATGTTCGGAGATCTCTTTAACATTTCGGACTGGTGGACTGTATTAAGGTGGGTCAATATTGTTAATATTGTAACTGTCTAACATGGACATGTAATTTTTAAAATAATGCAATTTGTTTTGATACACTGTTTATTGGGACTAATTTTAATTATTTTGTTGCATTAATTTATTTGAGATGATTGTAGATTGTAATGATTATATTGATTATAGGCTGTTCACGGTAAGCTGAGCACTTTTGAAAGCCCTCCTTCAGATAAACTTCCATACGTGCTGAGTAATCTTCCGAGTTGCGTAAAATCAACACTGCCATAGGCCTCATCGCTTTATTTATGGGTCAGCGAAGTTAAACTGTGAAATTGTTAGAAAAGTAAATATTTTACAAATCTGCTCATTTTTACTCTTAGATGCATTAAAAAAACAGAAGGCAAAATAAATAATTTAATTTATCACAAATGGTTATCTAACACTTTTAATTCGACGTTAAGGTATGGAGCTACTTTCCATCCATCGATACCAACTTTACTGGGCGCATGTCACTCAGTGCACCCGTTAAAATATATGCAGGTAGAAGGCAGTGACTTTTTTCTAAGGTCCATTTCGAAAGTGCTNAAAATATATGCAGGTAGAAGGCAGTGACTTTTTTCTAAGGTCCATTTCGAAAGTGCTCACTTTGTCGTGAACAGCCTTTAATTTTAAATATCAAATGATAGCAATTTATTTTCTAAGGTATCAAGTCGAGAGTATTTTGTTTGTAGTGTTTGTAAATAAATTAAGAAAATATTATTAACACTTTTAAATAACTAAGACCTCCATCCCTTAAAGAAGCTGACTAAGCCCTCTGACGTCAAGAAATTATATATATATATATATAATTACGTAGGTTATATATAATGTGTGTATAATATTTATATATATAACTTACATGTATGTATATATGTGTATAAGTATACAATATATATAAATGGCATATGCACTTATAAAACCACTGGAACCGAGACCGGAACACATATTCCCAGCCACCAGATACCAAGGATCTGAATGCTCAATGCAGACAGCGGAACCGACGCCATTGCCTGGCTCCACACACGTACAGTTATGTTATAATTCCTCCTCGTCTTCTCCAGCAAATTATCACGTCCTCGCGACACCGAGAAGAGCCGTACGTTCGAGTGCTGCTCGGGGGTTGGTTTTGAACCCGTGCCAGATCTGGAGTGGCGCACTTTCAAGGCTGTTTGTTCCCCGACGTGGCTCCGGCCATTTCCGAGTGCCGCAGAACAAACCACGCAGCTCAAGTGGCGCGTCGTCGCTGTGTAAAATAAACTGCAGTCGTCGCGACGCGTTACGCGCAGCGTCGGATATTCAACGTTTTCGCTCGCCAGTGTGTTTTTTTTTTTGGGGCAGTGTGTGCTTTGAGAGACTTGCCAGGGATCTAAACACAATGTAAACCAGACGAAAATAACTGTCTTGCTAAAACTTCAAGATATGGCCGTATATGAAGCGCACACAAAATAATAAGAATGTGAGAATTTGGTTGGCTATTTGGTATCAGATAGCCTGTTTAAACATTACGAAGCGCTCGTTAAAAATAATCTTTGACAATAATCTACTTTGTGCCAGTAGCCTTTAGACTGCAAAACCTAAGATCGAGAAAAAAAAATGATATAGGGATGTTTCTAAAATTTTGTAGAAATGATAAACTTATGTAATTTAGTCTGCAAATTTCTGTTTAAAAAGCATACTGTTAAACTTATTCAATTCTGCCGAAAAGATATACAATCACTTCTAACTTAGTTATTATTTATTTTATATATATTTATGTGTTTATAATTAACGTCATTACCAAAATAATTCCCCCGTATATTTAGCTTCAGGTAAAAATTGACAATGAAGAACGTAACTGTTGTCGAGAAGTTTGAACAAGAAAAACTCTAACCTCAGTCCAGAAGCCAAGAAAGACGAAACATCGGGACCGCGGTCGCCATAGTGGCTCTACTCGCCTCCCGCCACGGCAAACCGGACGCAGTTCCCGGAGGGTTTCTCCCGGGTTTTCGCACGTGGGAATTGTGCCGGACGATGCCGCCGGCCGGCGGGTTTTCTCGGGGACCGGCCGTTTCCCAAGCCCTTGCATTCCGGCAATGCTCTATCTTCCCTTCGCTTCACTCTCGATGTTTAGAGCCACCTAAACCTCTCAATTCCAGCTGATCAGCTGGTTTTCTCGGAGATATCCCGTTTCCCCCTACCCTTTCATTCCAGAGCTGCTCCTTATTCACCTCACTTCACCCTCATCGGCTCTCAAAACCTCGCAGTTAAAGGGTTTCGGTCTACGCTACCTTGGATTTATCCTAAATTTGCCATAACTCACATTTAAGTTGGTTAAACTAAATTTTTCGCACGAGACAGCGTAAATAATAGCTTCTCAAGCTTAATCAAGTTGTTAGGTTTTCACAGCCTTTATTAATTTTTAACTAATAACAGCTGGGAAGGAGTGAGTGACTTCTCCTGCGGGCGACTACAGTAATTAAACTAACCATAGTAGTCTAGTAATTCCTACTTCATAAAATGTACAAAGAACTGCCCTGTGTCGTATCGTTCCGTAAAATTCAATATAAATTCTATACTGCAGGTTTTAGCGAAAATTCTAAAAATCCAATATTTCAGGGACTGATGCACATTGAGAACCGCCCAAATCTCTTTACTCATTCGCTCTCAACTCCACTCCACTCGAGACATCGACGACGAAATCCTTCTTTCTTCACGACGATGATTTAACAGTTCGAAAGCTTGCCAGGAATCGGTGCGCAGATGTAAAGGTCGGTTTACGACGGAAAACGTGTGTACGTAATAAACATGTACGTTTCAGAATGAAATAAGGTATTTTTACGTAACGGTTCGTCTTCTTCACGTACGTATCGTGTGGGAACATACTCTACGAGTAGGAAATTACGATATTTTATTTCGTGTCCGTGTGCGTAAGATCGTCGGCCAATAGAATTAAAGGATAATAGAATACTAAAAAGAAATTTGTTGCGATTAATAGAATATATTATTTTTAAAAAAACTTACGTGTTTCTCATTTTAATTTACTCATTTTTAAAAAGTACGTCTAAATTGTATGCAGTACTTACTTGTGTATTATCATATTTTGTGTTATATTTTTACCAAATCACGTGCAGTAAGTACTGACAGAAAAAGGATGCAAATTAAATTAAATAATCTGTGTTAATGAAGCATCAATTCACTAAAATCAAGTTAATTTCTAGTCGTATGTTATTGGTTGATTACAAGACGAGTCAATTTACTATGAACCACGCATTTTTGTAAACGTTCCATGCAGACGTCTCTTACATACACGAAATTGATCGTGAACCCACATTTATAGTCAATTCACGGTTACTTCCAACTTTTCTGACGCCTTGTTTAAGTTCTGTTTCCAGGACATTCCTCAACTCCAAACAAACAAAGCTTAAAAATTTACACCCGAGTGTCAATGCAACTGATTCCTGGGCGCTGAATGTAATGATATTTTGCATAAGAACTACANTAAAAATTTACACCCGAGTGTCAATGCAACTGATTCCTGGGCGCTGAATGTAATGATATTTTGCATAAGAACTACAACTACATTGAAGAGCCAAAAAAAAAAACTGGTATAGGAGTGCGTATGTAAATAACAGAGGTATGGAACCAATCAGAGTAACGCGATGCGGTCGGCAGATAGATCGGTTACTGCTGCTACAATGGCAGGTTATCAAGATTTAAGAGAGTTTGATCGTGGTGTTATAGTCGGTGCACGAGATATGGGACATAGCATCTCCGAGGTGGCGATAACATTTGGATGTTCGCGTACGACCATTTCACGAGTGTACCGTGAATATCGTGAATCCGGTAAAACATCACATCTTCGACATCGCTGCGGCTGGGAAAAGATCGTTAAAGAACGGGACAAACGACGACTGACGAGAATCATTAGACGTGACAGACGTGCAATCCTTTCCCAAATTGGCGCAGATTGGATTTTTGGACTGCCCTGCAGGATTCATGGTGTGAATTGCCTCCTGCATAAGTCCATGCCACGTCATTTTGCGGCACTTCTGTGGTACTCGGGGGGGGGGGCTACACGATATTAGGCAGGTGTAACAGTTTTTTTGGCTCTTCCGTGTATTTCTTGCTGGGAATTACCAACACACCTATTTTTTCTCTGTGTTTATTCGTATTAGCTATGAATGAAATAATATAATTTGTAGATAAAAAATTAAGTAAAGGTTCAATTTAACCAAAAATAAGATACCGTCATGTTGACACAAGTAGGGAGGCTTGTGAAACAAGGCGTATTTAGGAAGCAACCAGAAACATCATACATGGGGTGTTTTTTCAAAGGTTTGTTTCAAAAGTGTTAAAAAAAACCGTTAATAGACTATTGTTTTATCGATCCCAGGGGAAATATGGCTGTGAATGATGCGTCTGCGATGGCTTGCTGCCTTCCGCAGTATCGATGTAAGCCAGATATGCCAATTACTTGACAAAAATCACAGGGGTTGGTGCCGGGAATCGAACCCAAGTTACAAGGAAGAGACAATACAGTTTAATCTAAGTTTTATAACTTCCTTAACCCCCAATACTAATGGAAATTTTTTTATTGATATTCTATTGCAATTCATTGTAGTTTGAAACAGTCGATTATTTACGGGAAGCGATAATATGCTGCCCGTGTATACCGCAATTTAGCATTCTTATAACTGCAGTCCTGCATTGAAGTTCAAAAACTGAGTTTATTTGAGTGATTTACAAGAAAATTGGCAACTAAATATGTAGCTCACATGAATATAGAATAAGACGTAGATGTAGCAGTAACAGAATGAAAGAGCGGGGGAACGGGACAGTGTACCGACAAACGGCCACGTTTCCCGCATATTCGAATTTTAAAAAAAAACTCTCTAATTCCTTGCGTGTAGCATTCCTTAAATATTCTAACGATTTGCCCGCAGCTTTGTGCAGTTTATTTTACACATTTTTGAACAGTTTTGCAAGGCGTGGGCCAAGTCAAGTGTTGAGCATGCAAAACACAAGCGCGTAAAGAACTTAATATTTTGCACGAAAATGTGTGCTGTTAATTAAACGCCCCTACGTAACTACACGTTACTTTATGAGAACTAATTAGGGTAACATGAAACTCTTTTGTTGTTGTTTAGTGCTATTTGGTAGAGCCATTTGGTAATATTCGTGGTTTCAAGAACAGTATAGTTTTGAGTTAAAATATTAATGAAAGAATGCGACGCTCTTGGAGACTTTTCTCGCGTATTTAGTTAGCCTCATGGGGGAAAGAAGCTTTCTTTTAAGATGTCATTTGAACACAAATGCCCCCTATACGTCATACGATAGATTATACTTTCTGAGCTCATGACTACACAACAGCTACTGCCAGATAAGTCCCAAAATAAACTTCAAATTTGGGGAAACTAAAAAATAATAGGTAAATACGAGCATAACTAATTAATGATGCTTTCAAACATTTCATTTTCTTCAGCAAGAAGAGAGTAGTGAAAATGACAAGCTAAGTGTGAAATTCCAGTCATGTAGCAGTTCTTGCATTAAGCATGGGAGCAATAAGTGCGACACTGACACACGCATAGAGTGCGCCCTTCGCCACTACGTGCAAAACTCTGAACCGAAGTGCAGTGTTCTCGCCGTGTTACGTGAACCTACGTTGACCCTACCGTTTTATTGGTGGAAAGTGTGTAGCATGGTTCGATTCTCAGTACAAGCTTCTATCGTAGTTTCGCTTGTGTCTGGGTGGTATGTTTTAAAATACGGCAGTCTGAAAAGAGTATTTTTTAACGTTTTTGTAGAGCTCAAATAATATTTATACAATTTATGGTATACTGGAAGACGCGTTTCGTCGTCGCCTGGGGCGTGTTTCCGTAGGAAAACATACTGGGTAAACGTTTAATAGTTTAGTCAAAAATTCCGTATGTAGTCCATTCATGATTACTTCCAACTTTTCTGAAGCCCTGCTGAAGTTCTACTTCCAGGAAATTCATCCGCCACATACAAACAAAGCTTTACCGAGTCTAGAAAATTACACCAAAGTGACAACTTACAGCATTCGTGCGCACTCTGTGTGATCGTATTTTGCATGAGAACTATTTCGTACTAGGTATTACCAACACACCTATTATCTGGCTGTTTTAATTGATATTAATTGCAATTTAAATGTTATAATGTATAGTTAAAATATAAATAAAATTTCAGTGTAACAAAAAATAAAATGCGTTTATGTTTTTTTTTTATTTTAACAGAAGTATAAAACGATTGTGATACATGACATAGTTATGAAACAAGCAAACAAGTCATACATCGGATAATTTTTCAAAGGTTTGATTCAAAAAGTGTGAAGAAACTGACAATAGACTACATAAAAAAATGCTGCAACGCAGTTTAGGTGCCAGGTTGGCGACCACCTTAATATGCATGTAACAAACACAAACTCGTTTCAGTAGCCGTAGTCTAGGCGTTTAGTAGTAAATTTAGATGGAGATCTATTACTAATTTTCTGCCAGCATTGTCACATGTACCAGTCAACGTTTACAATGTAGTTGAATAATCACATTTCGGTTCTTACTAATTTAAACTGGCCCAGATCCAAAAAAATCTCGATGTGGCTATTTATGTCGGGGACATGGTCGTAGGTTTTGGGACATGGAAATGAAACTAAAATAACAAAATGGATACTCAGTATTTCATGTGCTGATCGCCATAAATGGCTAACAAAAAGGCTATGTATTAGCACATTTGATATTTGTCATAGACACTGCCAGCATACAATGTTTGGCTGAAATTGTTTGGGCCATGCGGCATACTAAACAAAAATTGTTACATTACTGTCATTTCAGGTGACCAACCTCTTAAATCACATAAATTTAGATGGATTACAAAAGTATAACTTGTAGTATGAATTTTGTGAGAATTCTATAATTTTTTCCTGGGATAGGACATAAAACTTTAATTTTGCCCGTGGTTCTATGTTCTAAAATGGCGGAGAAAAGATGATTTATTGGCTCACTTGATGCTTGCATAGACAATACCTGTATAAAATGTTAATTTATAATTGGGTACATTGCTTCATAGATATAGCACACTTTGCTCAAATGTGTCTATAGCCACCATTCTGAAAATAAGTGTCTGACCCACTTAGAACACATCAGTTTTCATGGCGTGCCATAGTACTACTTGCTTGCCACATTTGGTACGAATCTGTTGGTTTTTCCCGGATATGTGACATAGAAAATTTAATTTTTCATATGATTTTATCTTACAAAATAGTGGACAAAAGAGGCTTTCTGTAGATAAATTTTATAGTTGTGATGTATACTGGTAGTATGCAGAACTTTATTATATGATTTCGACGATATAGGATACTAAGCTAAAATGGCTGTATGGTAACTATTTTTGAAATACCTATCTGACCTTTTTAAAACATTTCAGTTGGCGTCACTTACCGCAGTACTACTTGTCTGCCAAATTTAGTAGGAATCGGTTAAATTTTTCCCGAGATATGACATAAAAAATGTATCTATTAATGTAGCACTCTCTTACAAAATGCCGGATCGACGTGTCTTTGTGTAGACAAATTTGATGTTTGTAATAGATAATGCAAGCATACTAAATTAAATTGAAATTGGTTACATGGTTTCTTAAATTTAGCATAGCAAGCTAAAATATTTATATGGTTGCCATTTCGAAAATAAATGTCTGGCTCACTTAAAACATACAAATTTATATAACACTACCGAGAAACATTTTTTTGCCAAATTTTGTAAGAAATGGTAAATTGTTCCCGAGGTATAGCTTAAAAACTTAATTTATTAATGTAANCTTTTTTTGCCAAATTTTGTAAGAAATGGTAAATTGTTCCCGAGGTATAGCTTAAAAACTTAATTTATTAATGTAACGCTATCTTACAAAAGGTGGACAAAATAGCGGTTGTTTGGAGTATATGGCCCTTTTAATAGATTCTTCAAGCACACAAAATTTAATCGTTATTGACCTAACGGTAAGGTAGATATATAAAATAAACCCAAAACATTTGTATGGCCACCATTTTGAAAATATGTACCTTATCCATTTAAATTGCATATGTTTACATGGCCTACCATAGTATTATTTGTTTGACGAATTTCACGAGAACTGGCCCAGTAGTTTTCGAAATATAATATAAAAGTTTTATTTGTTCATGTAGTGCTATCTTCCAAACTAGCTAACTAACAACAACACCCATCTTTAAATTCTATGCTTACACGATGCACTGTCAACATACAAAANCTTCCAAACTAGCTAACTAACAACAACACCCATCTTTAAATTCTATGCTTACACGATGCACTGTCAACATACAAAATTTCGTTTAAATAGGTTTAACGGTTCCCGAGATATGGCCCAGCGCCCTAATGTCCACAATTTTGAAAGTAAGCTCCCCACGTGGTCGAATAATATAAAAGTCGGATATCTTTACTAGGTACTATAATGTCCCGAGTTTGGTGAAATTTGGTTAACGCGTTCAAAAGTTTTTAGAATGGGACACACTCAGACACACGCAGACACAGACACACGCAGNCGATATTAGGCAGGTGTACCAGTTTTTTTGGCTCTTCCGTGTATTTCTTGCTGGGAATTACCAACACACCTATTTTTACTCTGTGTTTATTCGTATTAACTATGAATGAAATAATATAATTTGTAGATAAAAAAATTAAGTAAAGGTTCAATTTAACCAAAAATAAGATACCGTCATGTTGACACAAGTAGGGAGGCTTGTGAAACAAGGCGTATTTAGGAAGCAACCAGAAACATCATACATGGGGTGTTTTTTCAAAGGTTTGTTTCAAAAGTGTTAAAAAACCGTTAATAGACTATTGTTGTATCGATCCCAGGGGAAATACGGCTGTGGCTTGCTGCCTTCCGCAGTATCGATGTAAGCCAGATATGCCAATTACTTGACAAAAATCACAGGGGTTGGTGCCGGGAATCGAACCCAAGTTACAAGGAAGAGACAATACAGTTTAATCTAAGTTTTATAGCTTCCTTAACCCCCAATACTAATGGAAATNAAGTTTTATAGCTTCCTTAACCCCCAATACTAATGGAAATTTTTTTTATTGATATTCTATTGCAATTCATTGTAGTTTGAAACAGTCGATTATTTACGGGAAGCGATAATATGCTGCCCGTGTATACCGCAATTTAGCATTCTTATAACTGCAGTCCTGCATTGAAGTTCAAAAACTGAGTTTATTTGAGTGATTTACAAGAATTTCAATGTTTTGACCGTGGTTCTATGTTCTAAAATGGCGGAGAAAAGATGATTTATTGGCTCACTTGATGCTTGCATAGACAATACCTGTATAAAATGTTAATTTATAATTGGGTACATTGCTTCATAGATATAGCACACTTTGCTCAAATGTGTCTATAGCCACCATTCTGAAAATAAGTGTCTGACCCACTTAGAACACATCAGTTTTCATGGCGTGCCATAGTACTACTTGTTTGCCACATTTGGTACGAATCTGTTGGTTTTTCCCGGATATGTGACATAGAAAATTTAATTTTTCATATGACTTTATCTTACAAAATAGTGGACAAAAGAGGCTTTCTGTAGATAAATTTTATAGTTGTGATGTATACTGGTAGTATGCAGAACTTTATTATATGGTTTCGACGATATAGGATACTAAGCTAAAATGGCTGTATGGTAACTATTTTTTAAATACCNTTTTTGAAATACCTATCTGACCTTTTTAAAACATTTCAGTTGGCGTCACTTACCGCAGTACTACTTGTCTGCCAAATTTAGTAGGAATCGGTTAAATTTTTCCCGAGATATGACATAAAAAATGTATCTATTAATGTAGCACTCTCTTACAAAATGCCGGATCGACGTGTCTTTGTGTAGACAAATTTGATGTTTGTAATAGATAATGCAAGCATACTAAATTAAATTGAAATTGTTTACATGGTTTCTTAAATTTAGCATAGCAAGCTAAAATATTTATATGGTTGCCATTTCGAAAATAAATGTCTGGCTCACTTAAAACATACAAATTTATATAACACTACCGAGAAACCTTTTTTTGCCAAATTTTGTAAGAAATGGTAAATTGTTCCCGAGGTATAGCTTAAAAACTTAATTTATTAATGTAACGCTATCTTACAAAAGGTGGACAAAATAGCGGTTGTTTGGAGTATATGGCCCTTTTAATAGATTCTTCAAGCACACAAAATTTAATCGTTATTGACCTAACGGTAAGGTAGATATATAAAATAAACCCAAAACATTTGTATGGCCACCATTTTGAAAATATGTACCTTATCCATTTAAATTGCATATGTTTACATGGCCTACCATAGTATTATTTGTTTGACGAATTTCACGAGAACTGGCCCAGTAGTTTTCGAAATATAATATAAAAGTTTTATTTGTTCATGTAGTGCTATCTTCCAAACTAGCTAACTAACAACAACACCCATCTTTAAATTCTATGCTTACACGATGCACTGTCAACATACAAAAATTTCGTTTAAATAGGTTTAACGGTTCCCAAGATATGGCCCAGCGCCCTAATGTCCACAATTTTGAAAGTAAGCATTTTTTTAAAGTAAGCATGTCCACAATTTNGAAAGTAAGCTCCCCACGTGGTCGAATAATATAAAAGTCGGATATCTTTACTAGGTACTATAATGTCCCGAGTTTGGTGAAATTTGGTTAACGCGTTCAAAAGTTTTTAGAATGGGACACACTCAGACACACGCAGACACAGACACACGCAGGCACAGACACACCTGTAGTTTGGGACCACCCTATAGAAATTAAACAAGCGCTGATCCCGTGAAATACAGCTGCACACGCCAGAAAAATGGCGTCACTGACCAATAATACGTTGGAACGCCGTTCGCCAATCAGCGCTTGGTAACCTACCCGCCAGTCGACAGTCCAGCCAACAGCGAACCTTTCGCAGCGTGCAGTAGCCAATCACACACAATGCCCATTCCCAGAGCTTCGCGCAGCCAATCAGAGATTAGGTACACCCACATATAAGGAACCGCCACGCCATTTCGCCTCTGTGTACTTGTCTACTCTGTGCTTGAACTTAGCCCGTGGACCTTGTCCGAAACTAAGCCTGAAGAACAATTGTGGTTCCTGTACGATGTTTAGCGCTGAAACTGAATCTTCTACTTTCACTGCGCGCAACTGGGCAAAACAAAAACGGAATACTACATAGACTAACCGAATACAGTTCAGTAAATATAAAATATCGGCGACGTAAATGAACGAAAGGGCAGAATAAACAAATGTACAGTGCGATAACTGACATTAAGTATTGAAACTTTTTGATCCATATTACGGTAATTTTAAAACAATTATCGAATTTACCTACAACCCGGCACTTACCGAACCTTAATACAAACAATAGAGTTTGGTGCGTAAAATTAGTACAGTGCAATGGTTTTTTTAAGTTTTGCGTCGGACATCGCAATTGTGGACACTTACATCATAGGTTTGGACATTACCGCGGACGTTGTCCGAGTATCGTCTGCGGACCGCGCCAATCATAGAATAAACTGAAATAACGCCGAGCAATAATGTTGTGGCTGCGTTCCCTGGCAATAAGTGTTCGCATAACCGCGAAAGAGCCCAAACGCATTCAAAGTAGCTCGCGATAGTTTCTTGTTTCGTTGGCAGGATCGTATGAATCTGACGTAGTTCCTGACAGTTCCGTAAGCAGGGCAGGGCGGCCTTCTGTACTCGGTGCGATGACGACGCGTTGTCGCGTGGCTGGCAGGACGATAGTTTGCCGCAGACAAAACTCCTACTGGGAAACGCAATTTATCTAGTTTAGCGGCAATGCGATCGTTTGGCTGGGGCCTTCGCGGTGTGGAGGGAACGAAGTTAAGCCCAACTTTGCCGGATGCCGCGGTGTTCAAGCCGTGCTTGGAGTCGTGAGGCGAAACTCCATTAGAGCACGTCACCATCCTGCAATAGCGAGTTTCATCACAAAGTCTTAATTCGCCGCGTCAGCCTGCACGACGTGTACTCGCGCCGAATATATATCTTTCTCTCTCTCACACACACTATTTCCCCTATTCTATTTCTCTCTGGCTCTCTATCCCTATTCTCTTTCTCTCCTTCCCCCTCTCTTTCGCCCTCTGTACCACTGTCGTACGCGTGTCTTCCTCAAGTTTCTGCCCGTCTCATTTACTGTCTCTCTCATTAGAAGTCTTACAGCAACAAGAAAACTTACGTAACGACCACGGTTGGGTGAGCGAGAGACATTTTCTGCTGTGACTTCTTGACAAATGCAGCTACTTAGTAGTCAGAAAATTGAGTGCGAAGAGATTCATTTCTGTGGGGAGAGGAAGAGAGGTTTAGTCGTTTCTCTCAGAGTTTGCTCTGAAGTGTCGCTTAAGACAAGTTGTTCATGCATTTATGCATGTAGGTGCATTAGTATAGACTGTTAAATCCCACGTAAATATTTTCTCATTGAGGCTGTAACTAAAAAAAGGGAATTTTTTCTTAAGGTATATTTGAGGAACATTTCAGTTCTGAAAGTTCATAGCAATCAATGTTAAACAAATTTCTTGTATTAAAATGCTAAATAACTAAATGGATTTCTACTCTTTAGAGCGGCACGGCGGCACATTCTTTCAGCTGTACGTATAAATAACACCGAATGTTATGCGTTTGCATGTTTAATTCTTATGACTCCATCCTAGTTACATAAATTGTCCCCCGACAGTGATGCATTATAACAAGTCGTCAACAACTGAGAACGAAATTTGCAGTCTCTACTGTGCATTCGATTCCTGAGAAAACTCTAGAAACGTTAATGTAAATATAATTCCTGGTTTTACAACGTGCGATTGTGCTAATATATGAAAAAGAACATAACATACTAATTATAGTAGCCCGCGAACCCCTTGGTGTCTCGCTGTACATAAATTAAGCCATGCGTGGGGGCCGATTAAATATTACTATATTCTGTTTGCTGTTCACTGTTATCTGAGCACTTCTGAAATCAACCTTTTTATAAATGTCACTGTCCCTATCTCATATATTTTAATGAACACGCTGACTAACAAGCGCTTAGTAAAGTTGGTAACGTCTGAGGGAAAGTAGTTTCATGTTTTAAAGTTGGGTTAAAAGTTGAAGGTGAATATTTGTGAATTCTGAAATTAATCCTTTTGCGTTCTGTTTCTTTTAATGCATATGAGTGCAAGACGGAGCAAATTTTTAAAATATTTACTTTGCTAATAATTTCACATTTTCATTTGACTGACGCGTGAATAAAGTTATCAGGCCTATGGCAATGTTAATTTTACATATGGTGGAAGAATACACACGGTGCGTACAAATAGATCTAAAGCAGGGCTTTCATAAATGCTCAGTTTGCAATGAGCAGCCTTTATCTAGTTGTGCAAATCAAAATTTGTAACTGCATTGTTTTATGGAGAGGTTGAATAATTTTGTATGAGATAATGAATGCAAAGAGGAACGCAGTTTCCTTTGCTTTACACTGCATCGGTACAAACGTCCGGTAGCCATATTTAATTAGGTTCCTGGACTAAGCACGAACCATCACAGCTCTGACATGACTGATCGTGACGCCTTACCGTACACTAACACCCATAGCCCTGCCAAAATATACTTCTCCAACTTAGCAAGAAGCACGTCTTAAGCCCTATTCATTTACATCCGGACGAGTATTTTACATCAAATAATTGTGTTGAAAGTTGCGGCGTACAACACCTGGAGAACAAGGCTGTACGATCATGCGTGTAGGACAAGTTGCATGAGAAGTAGGCGCGCGACGCTGCGTATGTAAAAATTTAGTACCGCATGCCTACGACCTATGCAACTTGTCCTACATGCATGATCGTACAGCCTTGTTCTCCAGGAGTTGTACGCCGCAACTTTTAACACAATTATTTGATATAAAAATGCGTTTCTGTATATAAGTGTATAGGGCTTTTGTGTTACTATTAGTCCAAAAAAAATATGTCTGGAGTTTGGGTACTGAAGTTCCGAACATTCTATATAGCCCACTTAATTAGCAACACATACACTCTGAAAGTTGTTGTATTCTTACAAACAATTATTTGGAAACCAGTTGCAAAGATTATTTTTGCAACACAGCCAGTAAGTAAGTTAGAGCAAAAAATACTGTACAACGTGTAACTGTGGAATGTGTAAAACTAAAGTTTAATTTTTAACACGCAAGTACTACGGCGTTCAAATTTATTATAAACACGGAGATACATAAACGATTTTGTATGTTTCATAAAACATTGTGTTGTAAAGGTGCAATATTTTATTTGTACTGATACAAGAAAATATTTGACAAAATAATGTTCCAATAATTGTTTGTAAAACGTACAAAAACTGTTTACTGTGTAACAACTTATATAATGTGTTTATCATTTAACTGAAGGCAGCCCGTAGCTGTAGGATTCTCACGATAAAATAAGAAGAAAGTCTATTCATGTTGTTCGGAAACTCATCCGGGAAATGATTCCTTATAAAAAAAAGTAGAAAAAGTAATGAGATTTATTGCCTATCTAAATTACTTACGGCCATAGACACACTTGAAATTCAAGTTTGTAATTAATATTTTGCAAAATATAAGAAACGACTTGAAATTAAATTGCTATAAGTGAATCGAGATCTTCAATCTAAAAACAATCTCTTATTAATACCTTCCACCTTAATTAAATTAGTAGAGGTGTTCGGCCTGTCACTGTATATAATATAATATCATCAAGTTTTATGGAATTTTGGTGCCGAGTTAATGAAACTAATTTACTAAATTTTCCCTGTTATAATAGGTTCCTAGAACCATTTTCGTTTAAAACTAACACAAATATTTCAGCGGCATCAATTAAATGCCCGGCGCGTAGGCAATATACCTACCTGCACACGTCGGTAAGAAACCAATATACTCGACCGACAATTCACGAAAGACACAACTGAAACGCGCTACAGTAGAAGGAGTGCACTGGATTTACGTGTGTTTTGTGCCACAGTGGAGAAAACATGTTGTATTTTACGTGGGAGTAACTGGCCGACATGTATTTGACTTACGGCACAGCAGGCTGCAATGGAATGATAAGAGGCCGTATGTACAAGCAGTTGTATCCTAACCACATGGAGCCTCGAATTAGACGTTAATGGCAATTGACCTATGCACCAGGGAAACAGGTACCTTCACATCGGACCTTCGTATTTTTCTAAAGTCCGATTAAAGACAACAAACACGGTACTACGTATGCACAGCATATGAGAAATAAAAACATTCGCAGTTTTCTTAATGTTTTATATTTCTCAGTATGCATAAAGACGCAGTCCTGTGTAATACACTATCTACTGCTACAGAGTGAAGGAGGTGAACTGCAGTATGATTACTCTTTCATCAAAGTTGACACAGAGTTTGAACGTGTCATGGTCACATGGTAACTATCGCAAGTCCCTTCTGTTACGTTGAGCTTGTAAATATGCCGTAAGTGGCCTACAGGTTTCTTTGGCGTAAACTTCTTACGGCGGAGGCCAACCAGGATCGAGACGCACCCCAAATTTCTAGAGGGCTACGTTGCGTAGATTTGCATATGACGGGGCCGCGGTGGCTGAACGGTTAGACTGCTCGCCTTCCAACAAGGCGAACCGGATTCAATCCTCAGCCCAGGTCACTCCGAATTTTCGCAAGTTGGAAACGTGCCGGACGATGCCGCTGGTCAGCGGGTTTTCTCTGGGATCTCCAGTTTCCCCCGCCTTTGCATTCCGGCACTGCTCCACTCTCACCTCATTTCACCGTCATAGGCTCTCAAGACCTCGTTGTAAAGAGCCGCCCAAATCTCTAAAAACAACTTTGCATGTGACACGTCAACTAGGAATCGCCGCGTTGGTATAGCAGTTCGAGCAGTCCATTATAGGTTTTGGGACGCTCTGCATGTACAGTTTCTGTATCAATGCCATGTAGAGAGTTTTCAAAATTTAAACGCCCCGCAATATTTGCACCTCGAGCCTAACTCGCATGGCGTTAGTGATCTGGAAATCCCGTGGATTCATTTAGTGACAGGCTTAACGTTAAACAAATATACAATTGCTTGTCATTAACCATAATTTGGTTTGACAGGCCCTGGAGGGCAGTGAGCCAATGATAGGCAGCTTGGAAGAATAGCGATCGAATCACGTACACCGTGCGGACAGTCTAAGGGATGCCGTCATGGACAAATGTATAGAGTACTATGAAATCTAGCCTAATGTCAAATGAATTCGCTGAAAATTCCCTGTCTCTAACTGTGATCCCTGCAACGCGTGGCTGACGACATAGAATTTACACATAGGGTTCTTTTAATGGACTAGTGCAGCATTAAAAATGACGGTATGCGGCTAGAGTAACTTCCATGCATGGGATTATACAAGTCCTCATGACACAAAAATTCAGGGTCACCAACAGAATTTCTTTAACAATACCTGTGCTGGTAATACTGGCAAATTCATCACTGTACCGTACAAGACCACGCATATTCCCTCGGCCTTAGACTTAACAGATGTCTCATTTGTTTCTGCGAGAAACACTTGCAGAGTTACTAGAAGAAGATCTGGTACCAGTACGGTTGCACCCGGCCTCAATACGGCCGGAACGTTTTACGGTATCTTGACATCGCGTGTCCAGGTAAGCAGATTGGCCGTGCGGGTCATGCAGAATGCTCACCAAGATCCCCCGAGACTTACCCTTGATTGATTATTTTTTCTACGGGGCTATGTGAAGATACGTGTTTACCAGACATGTGTAACCACTGTGGAGGAACCTCGCCGGACTGACATTGCTGTCGTGAAATACAATTATCGTAAGTTGGACGCTGTGCGCCAGTTTATGGTGCCCTCTGCGCAGCTGCAGACAATGGTTGGACATTTCGAACACTTCCTGTAAACAACACGTTCCCTACGATAATGAGATTACACTATTAACGATATATTCGTTTGCTTCCTATTTTCCCCTAGCGGCATCAAGTGTGCAATTGCCCGGAGGAAATATTTCTGCCATCGCTAAAATATTTTTGTGTACGTTTTGAACTGAAACTGTTGGTCGTGGGTAGTTACATGAAGACAGAAATTTTTGTTAATATGTGGCACTGTTCAATAAACGGGCATCAAACTTTTACCTGACGGTAAGGTGTGTTATGCGTTAAGAGAGTGACCACGCCTATGATTTTACTTGCGGCGGGTTGTATTAACAAGAGTTTGTTCTAAGGTTAAATATCTCGATTAAATAAAACACTGTTCACCGATTTGTAATTTGGTTTCACGTCGTTCCTGATATTTTGTAAAAGTGCATTTTGTAAACTCGATTTTCATATCCCTTAATTGGGCTTGGATACAAGTTGCGCTCTATTTTCTATCTCATTTGTCATAGGTACCAGCTCACGAAATATTTAATGTGACTGTCTGAACAAATTGTAGGTGACAAGTGATTCCAAATATCTACATGCATCGTTGAAGCTAGCGCTAAGAAACGTGCTTATTGCAGACATTACACAAAAGGTTTGCAGTGAGATCTCTGAGTGTTCGGGTAGTATGAAACTGGACATACTTCAGCATCCACTTCTAAGCCAATCGTTGTCATCAAGTTATTCCATTGACATACACTTGTTTCCGTCAAAATAGTCATACCCACGACGAATTATTTATACAAGAGGCAAAAGTTGGTATACAGCATCGTCATGGATTTTATTTTGGCTGATACTAACCATATAGAACTGCCACCAGTGGGCGCTAATACAACTACAGCCCTGATAACATAAGTTATCTTAATACGAAGCTGTGCGCAATATGATCAGTGTGTGTGTGTGGAGTGAACTTCAGTAAGAAGCTAACGTACCTCGGCTACTCATTCTACATAGGTATGAACACTCGTGTGTGTGTGGAGTGAACTTCAGTAAGAAGCTAACGTACCTCGGCTACGCATTCTACATAGGTACGAACACTCACTGAATTTGATATGTGGCGAATCTTTGGACTACGGGAGTTAGGGGAGGGTATTGGTCAATCCGTCAAACTGCCCGCCACATGGACCATTGCAACCGAACTGTACGACTGTGTTGGGAGGAGGATGGCAAGGCATCGCACATCATCAGCGATATCATAAAAAACAATGATCTTCCATCGAAGGAAAAACTTCATTCTTGAGCACGTCAAATTGTCCACAGCCAAAAGATCTCGTTTGCCACGTAGTAGACGTGACTCAAGGAGGGAGGTAGCCATAAAGTTTTATTTGCCATTATTTCAAGATGGCCTCACTAAAAACGTCACAGTATGTCACGCTACTTTCTGAGGTATTTTGTGTGAA
Organism: Clitarchus hookeri; assembly: GCA_002778355.1. Classification (NCBI taxonomy): domain Eukaryota; kingdom Metazoa; phylum Arthropoda; class Insecta; order Phasmatodea; family Phasmatidae; genus Clitarchus; species Clitarchus hookeri. Next base: position 684,258 of record NQII01000536.1, on the reverse strand, counting down.
TCTAGGGACAGTGCTCAAGGATCCTGTGCGAAGTTCCTTGCACAAGATGTTACACCATCAGAAACGCGTGATGCTGCTCGCCAGGTAGAGAAATTTAAAGTTAAACGTGAAGCTGTGAAAAATTTCAGAAAAAAATTTACTCCAGAACGAAGTCATTACTGTCGAGACAAAGCCTCCGTGTGTCAATACCTTAGCAGCGATTACTATTTCCAAACAATTTTTAATTACTCTTTTAGCATCGGATTTGGCAGTCCATATACCGAAAATTGTTCGACTTGTTCTTGCTATTAAAACATTAACGCCACTTATTAAACCCAAATTTCAGTATTACTATAACACTGTTTTTAGCATACTATACGAAGGAAATAAAGGCCTATGAGATCACATTCCTATCTGTGAGTCTGTGTGTAGGTGTGTGTCTGCGCGTGTGTGTCCCCTCTTTCAATTTTTGAACACGTGGACCAAATTTCGCCAAATTTGGTACACATATAGTACTTACTAAGGACACCTGACTTTTATGATTTTCGACCACGTCAGGCACTTATGTACTTTCAAAATGGGGGCAATTCAACCGATCCAAAACAAATTTTGTATTCTGGCAGAGCAATGCGTAAGCATTAAATTTTGAGAAGGATATTGTTGTTAGTCCACTACTTTCGAAATAGCACCAAATAAAGAAATAAATATTTTTTATTATATCTCGACAACTATTAAACCAATTCTCATCCAATTTGGCAGGTACGTTAAATAATACTATGATAGGCGAAGTAAACGTGCGTGCTTGAACTTTATTAGGTACTTACTTTCAAATGACGGCCATACAAAATTTTGTTAGGTTTATTTGGTATATCTCCCATACCATTTAAACAATTTCAACCAAATTTTGTATACAGAAAGTATCTGGTAGGAGCATCATATATAACAACACATAACCACTTAACCATTTTTGAAGATAGCTCTATACGAATAAATAAAGTTACTATGTTATATGTCAATAAAAATTTTACCGATTCCTGCCAAATTTGGCAAACAAGTAGTACTGACACAGATGATGTTAAGTGATACGTTTTAAGTATGCCAAACACCTATTTTCAAAATTGCTGATTTAGAAACATTAAAGATTAGAATGCTATATCGTCGAATTTATGTAATCAGTTCGTACATAACTTTGTATTTTGGCAGTAAATATAACACATAACGACTGTATCTACACGGAGGATATTCTCTCTGCCATTTTGTAAGATAGCGCCATGCGAATAAAAAAACTTTTTACGTCATATCTTAACGAAGAGATGTTGAGAACCGATTATGGTGAAGTGAGGTGAGTATGGAACAGCATCGAAATGCAAGGGGTTTGGGGGACGGGAGATCCCGAAAAAAACCTGCCGACCAGTGGCATCGACTGGCACGTTTCCCATTTGCGAAAATCCGGGAGCGGTCTCACCGGGAATCGAACCTGGTTCGTCTTGGTGGAAGGTGAGTAGTCTGACCACTACACCACTGTAGCCCCGACTGAAGATAGTGTTTCTTGTTATGCTCATATAATAATACGTAATTGCTTATCGGTGGCACGTTTACATTCGTAATAGTTCCGCGGTTGCATTTTAATGGTGCATGATTGAGCTGTCAGGACCATAGCAATGCTAATTTTACATATGGCGGAAGGATACAGAATGAGAAGGAAAGTAGCTCCTCAGCAGGGCTTTCGAAAGTGAAGTGCTCGAGTAATCGCGAGCAGCCTATAATTTTCTTCGTATATAACGAGACCACAAACATACGGCTGTGATTACAGAGATAACCTGAGTCGAGCCAAAAAAAAATTGTAAAACATGTACGTAGAATATTTGAAGCAACTTGGGCTTTTCTAAAGCATTTTTATATTCAGTAGTAACAGTGGCCATTTCTGGAACACAGTCCGAGAACCCGATGGCCCAGAGGTGACCTAGCGCTCGGGTTGCCAGTCATGGTATACGGGCGCGCTGGTACGAGACGTGGGGGGCACGAAGATGGTCACGCTAACAAGCCAGGGAGTGCTCCCGTAATGGCCTCTCGTGATCGTTACAGAGTGCCTTGTTACCTGTTAGCGGCACGAGGAGGTGGTTAGCCTTCCAGCGCTGCGCTCTTGCGTCTCGCTCTTGCGTCTCATTGGTCCTCAGTTCTTTATTGAGCGGAATGTGGCGTTTAACACCTAACTGCCCATTTCGTTAATTTGATATGTTAACAGTTCTTAAGTGGAAATCACCGTAATTGCTCCCTGACAGCGGGATTTCGCGGAGGAGTAATTTTTTTTAATAAAGTTCTTGATTTATGAGTTTATTTTGAAATATCACGTATATATAATTTCGTATTTAGTACGGTAAAAATTTGTCGTGTTTACATCACACAAACATTTTTATTCAAAGTAAAATGTTAAGTCAGGGATTAACATATTTCCGTATCTTTCTAACGTGATCAAAAAGTTTATAGGACATTCACGGTAAAGCGAGACTTTTTGAAGCCCTCTCATTTGGAATAATAGTCAAAAATTTATATTTTATTGTAGTCTTAGACGTCAACTTTCGAGTCCGGTGAAATATATGCCTGTGTTTATTACTTATATGGCAATATTTATTTTAAAAAGTGGCGGAAAGACAAAAAATTGCTGATAGGAAAAAAAATAACTAGGGCCTCAAAAGTGCTCACTTTACCGTGAACAGCCTACGAGTATATCACAATAATTTTTTTATGTAAACAGTAAACCGACACATACTAGCAAATACCGCCATTTCATTCACTCGACAAGCACACAATTTCACATAATACATCATTAAGCTAACCGGGCTGATAAAATATCCACTGAAAAATTAATAGTTGACAAATAAAATAGAGCTAGGTGACTGCATAGTAACTGTCTAGACTCGCATTCGAACGACCCAGATTATATTCCCGGTCCGGCCATCCTTATTTTGGTCTTCTACGATTTCACATAAATCACTCCAGACGGATACCGGGATGGATTTTCACTACAAGTCATGGCCGATTTCTTTCTTACACCAAACTGTTAGAAAAAAATTGTTCACGTCTGTAAGGACCCCGCTTTTTACGAGACGTTCAGTCACCCGCAATAAGCAGGAAGTTACTGATATAACTTCCCTGTACATGGTTGCAAATGTTTGAAATGAAGTTTTTAAAAGATGAGATGGTATTTAAGCCTTGACGCTTCATTGACAGCAATGTCTTTACAGAATAGAGATTGAACCAGACACATGTGCCACAGTAGTGGGACAGTTACCAATCCAAACGTGTTTACCCAGTACGGAAACCCAAAAAACCTTGCACCATAAGCTAGCGTGCAACCAATTGTTTTACGGAGGTAGGATTCGGAGCACCAATTTAGGATGTATTCAGTAAACTGTTTCGGTGGATAGGATTTACTAACCTGAAATATTTTGCAGGGCTATCATTTTGGAAATAAGTGTCTGAGCCACTTAAAAAGAGTAAGTTGCATGGCATACCAGCGCTACTTGTGTGAATTTTGGTGGAAGTCGGTTGGCTCGTTCCCGAGATATGACATTAAAATTTTATTTTCCCACTAGGCGCTATCATACAAAAATGCCTGAAAAAAAGAGGCTCTGTATACTATGTTTCTACTAGATACTGTCAGCATACAAAGTTTGGTTCAATTTCGTTACATTGTTTAATAGAAAATGACAAACTTTTATAAATTATTTATAGGGCTGCCATTTCGAAACTCAGAGTCTGACCCATATAAGTTTGCGTGGCCTTCGGTAGCACCACTTGCATGCGAAATTTGGTGGAAATAGGTTGATTGGTTCTAGAAATTATTGCATACATGTTTAATTTTCTTCCCTGGTACTATCTTTCAAAACAAGCAGGCCAAATATGATATATTACCCATAATGAATGCTTATAATGAATACTGTTAGCGAAAAAAATTGTATTCACATTTGTTGGATTTTGTAAATTTATAAACGTCATTTTAAAAAACCGCGTCCCCTACCGAAAATATTAAAATTTACATGGTCTACCGTAGTTCTAATTGCGTGTCAAATTTGGTAGGAATCGATTGGTTGGTCCCCGAGATATAACATAAAACTCCATTTTTTCATGTGATGATCTTCATAAATGGCAGGCAAAACGTTTATGTATTAGTACATTCGATGATTTGCATAGATGGTGCCAGCATGTAAAGTTCGGTCGAAATTGCTTGGGACATGTGGTATATTAACGAAAAATACTTACATAGCTGTTATTTTGAAAATATGTGACTAACCCCTTCAGCAATATAAATTTATATGTACTAAAAAAGAATAACTTGTCCCCTGAATTTTGTGGGAAAAAATTTAAATGTTTCCCGAGATGAGGCATAAAAGTTTAAATTTAATGTAGTGCTATCTTTCAAAGTGGAGGACCAAAAATTTTATTTATAATCGTATTTAATTCTTGCATAGATACTGCCAGTATACAAAGTTAAGTTGGAAATGGTTGCATTGTTTTGTAAACTAAGCATACCAAACTAAAATGATTTTACTGTCGCCATTTTGAAAGTAATTTATTTATCCTTATAAAACATAGACATTTATATAGCGTACCGTAGTACTACTTCAATTTCTTAGCTTCTGGATAGTACTACACTGAAGAGCCAAAAAAACTGGTACACCTGCCTAATATTGTGTATGGGTCCCGCGAGCACGCATAAGTGCCGCAAGACGACGTGGCATGGACTCGACTAATGTCTGAAGGTATGCAGGAGGCATTGAAATCTGCGCCAATTTGAGAAAGGGTTGTACGTCTGTCACGTTGAATGATTCTCGTCAGTCGTCGTTTGTCCCGTTCGTTCACGATCTTTCTCCGGCCGCAGCGATGTCGAAGATTTGATGTTTTACCGGATTCCCGATATTCACGGTACACTCGTGAAATGGTCGTACGCGAAAATCCAAATGTTACCGCTACCTTGGAGATGCTATGTCCCATCTCTCGTGCGCCGACTATAACACCACGTTCAAACTCACTTAAATCTTGATAACCTGTCATTGTAGCAGCACTAACCGATCTAACAACTTTGCCAGACGCTTGTTGTCTTATATAGGCTCTGCCGACCGCATCGCGTTACTCTGATTGGTTCCATGCCTCTGTTATTTGCATACGCACGCCTATACCAGTTTTTTTGGCTCTTCAGTGTACTTGTTTTCAGATTTGCTAGGAATAAGTCCAGCGTTTTATGAAATATTACATAATAACTTTATTTCTTCGTAAGGCGCTATCTTACAAAATAGCGGACAAAAGTGGCTGTGTTGGCATATGTAATTCTTGTAATATATACTTTCGGCATGGTCAAAATTGGCCGAACTGTATGGTAGATATAGCAAATAAACCTGAAAATATATACGTGCATTATCAATTCTAATCGCATGTGTTCCCACAGCCTACCTTAGTACTACTTGCTTGCCAATTTTTTTTATCTATATTGTTGCTAATGCTAAAACCAATGAGCGATTGTGACTCAGCCTGTATTATGCATGCCTGAAGACAATAAAAGTTCTTAGTTCTCGAAACGTTGCAGCTGTGTAATCGTAGAAAGTCTACAGTGTACGCCTGTGTTTTCTTCGTCTATAGAGTCGTCCAATTTTCAGGCATTTATTTGTTTTCGCCACTGTGTTTTTATGTGTTGTCTTTGTTCTGTCGTCCAGATTTATTTCCGTTTATGTGTGCTACTGCCATCATCGTTGGTTTACTTAGTCTTGTTTTGTATTCCTTTTGTTATTTTTTTACTTATTTTCTTCTGAAGAACTGTCTATTTATTCTTGGCTTCCGTGTGTTTAATGATACAGTCTGGACTTTTTGCGGCACACGACAAATTTATACTAAATGGAGTAAGTCCGGAATTTTTCATTCATTTACTTACTTCTATTGCAAGAATCGTTGAACTGGCCAATTATTTCGTGAACCTATAACCTCTGTACTCAATCATACAAACTGGCATTACAATATAGAAGAAATATTTTCGTGGTTATTTTTTTAAAAAAACTCATATTAATTTAGAACAGAATAATATATATTCATAAAACCATTAATATATCCTAATGTTTTTCATGGCGTTTAGCACTTCATCAGCTGTAAACATATCATTACAACGTGTTGATGGTAGAGAGAAATCAGTCATTCTGTCATTTTCAGTCTCACCTCCAAGTAAGGCTTCAACAATGTGGCCAAAGAAGCTAAAATGGGAAGTAGTTGGCAAAATATCTTGTTGTGACTTTGATAAACTTCCACGACACCGTCATATTTCACTGAAAGCTTTCAGATTAAATATTCTGCACTAGTTTCAACTACATAACGCTCGAATCCGAAATAACTAAATGAATTATTCCAATGTAAGTGGTTCAGACGATAGGAACTTCTGAGCTCTCCACCACTTGTTAACCACTTCGGTTCTCAGAGATTAATTTAGTATTCTTCCGCTAAGTTACGGGTGGGAATTCGTTGCCTTTTTTTAAGGCCCACGGAAAGGTCTCGCACGAATTTCCGAAATGTAAAATCTAGAACAGAATTTGAACTACTTAATACTTTTTTATGGGGTTCAGTTTATTAACAATATATTTGAGTGCTTGTAACTATCATTTACAGCAATAGTTAATACAGTCTGTAGTTTTTAATTTAAAAAATTACCAACTTTTTGCAAAAAAATAAAAATTCAATAAAAATGCCAAAATAATTGTCTTAAAATAAACAAAAGTAGAGAGTAAGTAGTAAGACGACAGTAAGTAGTCTCGTAGGCACAGGAAATCTTGTTTTATGCACACTTACTATACAACATTTTTTCTTATAATCTCCCGATGGCTATAACTATCTTTGGTTAAATTTTGAAAGAAGTTCCTTCGTTACTTTGATTTGCTGTAGCATCTTATTCATGCGTCTATAATTCCATTCTGAGCTCTTGGATTTACGTAGGATCATTCTCCGGAGTGTGTTAATTAAATGTTTATTTTTATTCCTCTTTCATTTTTTTTCGAAAGCTCAAGGGAGCACGAAACTTGTTTACATATTAGTAGACTTTCTTTTACAGGTCGTTTACTAGTTACATCGTATCGATGTGCTTTTTCTTACTGTCCGCGCAATGTTATTGTTTCCGTCGCGTTATATTGAGACGCATTGTCGGATATCCCCACAATGACACTCAAGAATAAATCAATGGAAACAACGCATATGTGATTAAGTGTTAATTCACTGCGTTTGCTGAGTTTTTCCATCACCTTTTTTCTACTTTTTGAAAGGCGCTTCCGCTGGCAGACAAAGCTTATCCCGCAATCCGTCCCCATTCTTTTCGCCACTAAATAAAACTGAGTTATTTTAAACCATCGATCATCTACTCCTGTTACCTTATTCCATGAATTATGATAGCTGTTTTCACTTTTATAGCCACTTAATTTTAAATTTTTTCTTAAGTACGATAGGAAATATGGCTGTAAATTTAGGTTTCATAGAAGATTTCAATATATCGCAAAAATTTAGTATTTCAAAAACTTTCAGTAGAAATTTAAATAGTGTTTTTCATTGAAAAATGCAAAAGCTGATGATAAATGGCATAGGCATGAATGGTTTTTGGATTTTCTGAAGGCCATAAATGTGTGGTGTGAGTGCTCTCCTTGTTTTTCCTGGGATGTGGTCTTGCTGGTTTTTGATGGTCTGACATACTTTGAGTTTAATTCTGACGATTCGTTCTTTATACAGGTGTAATTATTTGTCTGATGTAATTCGTTCAGTTGTGGATCCGCGGTGGCTGAGCGGTTAGCCTGCTCGCCTCCCACCAGGGCAAACCGTTTTCAATCCCCGGCCGGGTTACTCCCGGATTTTCACATGTGGGAATCGTGCGGGACCATGCCACGGGTTTTCTCGGGGATATCCCGTTTCCCCCGCCCTTTCATTCCGGCGCTGCTCCATACTCACCTCAATTGCCCTTATCGGCTCTTAAGACCTCGCTGATAATATACGCCCAAAATATCTTCACTCGCTCGTTCAGTGGTTTTATTGCCCTGGTCTCTTCCGAGACAACTGCGCGTTACAGCCCTTATCTGCGGGAAGAACTACGATGCCTTAAATCAGCTCGATTTATTATTTATTATGTCTGTAAATACGATTCTCGCTGTTCGTTTCTTTTGTTACTTCTTCCCGTATTTCTGTCTTGTTTGTCTTGTGATACCTGCGGAATTTGGTATGCGTCTGTTGACAACAGCTCACAGAAGGCCTTTTCTAAATTTTTCTGTCGCCTAGCTTTTATGCCATATTCTGAATTTTCTGCGATATGCAACAAATATTTGTAGTGACGTGTGTCTAAACCTGCTGTTGCAGGTACGGACTTTACTATACGGTTTTAACCATGCATATTTCGAGTAAAATTTCGTCTATAGTATTTTAAGAAAAGTTCTCGTTGACATGTAGCTACAGCATTGCCAATATCTTCAAATTTCGAAGTGTTGAAGTTTTGAACTTCCTGTTGCCGACATTGTCTCATTGCTGTGAGCTTAGGAGAAAAATCTAAAATGTCCTGGTTCAACAAAGAGGTTGGTGCAGAAATTAAGAATCGATATAACAATTCGTTAAGGGCTCCGGCTAAAGAAGTTTGCAGCCCAAGCTACAATTTTTATCATGGGATTTACGATTCGTCGCGGAGCATGACGACGGGATTAGCACGGATGGAACACTTACACAGTCACGGAAAAGATGGATTTCCGTTGATCTTTGCTTCAAGGGCGCCAAAATACAGAACAAGTAAACAGGCTTTAAGAAAAGGTGTTTATGATATGAAACAATCTCTTTTCGACTTTGAGCTCATTCGCGAAAGCCCTAACTTGATTCTGTAATTTAATTAAAGAAAACCAATATCTTACTTAAAATATTTAAATGATGTAATAAAGGTTCCACTTCATCTTAGTGATGTGGCTCTGGGCAGGTTTGCTACATACCTACTGGAAAGTCTTATATTTCTGCAAAAGAGATTTTTCACAAACACGAAATGCCCGCTGTGCGTACAAATCAGTTTGCCTGCTTAGTAAAAATATTTTGAATGCCTCAAGGTCACGTCAGGTCGTAAGGAAGCATTGCGACGGTGATGGAAAATAGCATAAACAAGCTTTCCGCGTGATGTGTTTCCTTATAGTTTTAAGCGGCTGACTAAAGGATTTTAACACAGCAATACGTTTATAAATGATAAAACATTGTCGCTATAGTTTTAAGAGCTGTTTTACAGAAGACTAAATATCGTACACACGGGGATACCTACAAAAAATTTTTGCTGACTAACACCTTTAAACGACCACATTTATGTTTCAATTACCAAATGTATAAATTGGCGACAAAATATCGACTTTTATTTCTAAACTGAAAGAAAAAAAATACATATACACTTCTCACAAAAAGTTTAGCATATTCCCCGCTGGGATCCGAAGAATTAACTGGCCTGCTTATTCAGCTGACATGAACTGCATAGAAAATGTGTGGTCCGTCCTCAGACGAGCGATTTCAAACCGTGCACAACCACCAATGACCATTCAGGCCTTAAAAACAGCCGCAATTCGGAATGGGACAATTTGTCTCAGGACATGCTTAATGGTCTTGTTTGTGGCATGCCTCGTCGGATACTAGCGTGCCTCAGGAATCGTGGAGGTCCTGCATGTTATTGACGTTTGTCAATGCATCTGAGAAGACCGGTTTTTTATATTGAAACTGATGAGATTCCTTTGTTTGCGTTGTTTTCCAGTTTATGCATTTTGTTCGTTTCAAACTGGGATTATGTCAACGAGTATTGTGTTTTTGTCCACTTTATGTGCTATTAGGAGTATGAAATGTAATCACTTTTATTCAATATAACATCCCGGAGTCTGATATATGCTAAACTTGTTGTGAGCAGTATGCATTCAAATATTGCTTAGATTTTTTTTAAATTACATTAGATACATTATTCTTTGTACTGATATGTACAGCGTGTGGGCAATCGGGTCTCCAGTGCCTGTGACCTCAAAGGTTAAAAATGAGTAAATTACAGAGCAACATACTGTTTGCACAGCGCCCAGCACTAGTTTTATTCGGCCACAAAGCCACATCAGGCATTTAAGCCACTTCAGTCGTTAGAGTAATCCATGCTGTGCACACCGGCCAGATCCCATCAAAGTCTGGTGCCAGACTATAATATGGCACTACCGTTCTTTAATTGGCTGCAGTTGAATGCACTCCAATAGAAGGATATTGCGCTCCTTCCAATCACGGTGGGCGGGCGTGGATTCCACCTCACCTATCAACAGCATCGTAAAGAGTTGAATCTGCACGCGCCACCTTGATGGGGCCGAGGACTATCCAACCTCTACGAACGCGCTTCGTAAACAAGTACTCTTACTAGGTGGACCAGATCGTCGTCCCTTCGTTAGCGAGCATCAACTCTTCGAAACATCCGTCTGGGGCCAGCGACACGCTACTTTGCTTTCCCAAGAGTTACTCGAGCGACAAGAGCCCATCACCAAACCTAGCACTGTGTATCGTGGCGGTCCGGTGGGAGGGAATGCCCTCTTGCGCCCCGGTTACTGAGGCCGCTCGCGCCGCCGTTGCAACTCCCCGGCTTCCATCACCAGGAGCAGCCATCCAGGCAAATACTCGCCTCCAGGCCTCATCCCAGCCGAAGGTTCAACCAATGCCATCCAGAGTCTGACCCACGATCGGCTCGGCCAAAGGCCGGGGCTTCACGCCCATCCCCTGGGTCCCCACGACTATACTGTGCACACTGAGTTTTCACCCAGAGCATCCTCACTCCTCCAGGACGCAAGACAGTCCCTTATGCGGAGCTCCACCACCCCGAGATCTACCCGAAGGCCTCAGTTGCGGTTGTGCACTCCGCTCGCGGGTCATCAACGCAGGTGAAGAACATGAGCAGCCTCTGGGCAACGTACATGACCTCGCCGTGGCGGGGCCGCCACTAGCCCATTATCGTCCTCACTCCGTCAGCCACGGTGTTTCCACCGTACTTCCAACCCTGACCTTTCGAGGAAATAGAGATGGACTTGAGCAGCGCTAGGATATATATTCGTATCGCAGCCCCATTTCAGGGACCGTGTCTTGGCCCACGCAGCAGCACAGGGGCAAACCCTTCCCTAAGGTCGAGAAGGCCCCACCGGAGCTCGTCAGCCCGGGCGAAGAGCCTTCCACCGAACCTAGCAGTGGCGGCCCTGTAGGTCCAGTAGGAAGAGGAAGGTTACACCACTTCACGCCGATCCACCCTTACACCCAAATAAAGGCCGGTGACCGCTACGTAGGTCTCCACCAAGGGGATGGCCGAACTGGGATAGACATTCCCGTAGTCACGACTACCCAACCAGGCACTCTGGGGTGGCGTACTCTGTACACTCACTACACACCGGGATCTGCTACCTACTTTCACCGAGTGCATTTTCGGCCCTCCCCGTCGCCTTACGCCCATTACAGGTAAGTCGCCCGACCATCAGCCCAGCTCCAACCCGGCTTCCCAGGGCGATATTAGACACAGATGCTTACAATGAGAGCCATATGACAACTATGGGGGGCCTTTGGGTGCAAAAAATAACACATAATTACAGACGCTGAGCCAACCACCGCCGGTTACGGAGGGTTCCCGCAGAGGAAAAACGAAGACGTTATATACTGAGAAAGTGTGGTGGGTCGATGTAACACGTCCAACCCTTCTGTGATCCGAATCGACTGTCAGTTTTAATTACTTCTTAAAGTGAAGAGAGTCCTCAGTCATTTTGGATTTGCGTATATTCCTCCATAACTTAATTTCCTAATTCAGTATTTAAAAAACCAAGCTCGTCAAGTCTCAGGGAACATCTTAACGGTTATTCCGAAACTCCAACTTATTTTTCTCCCGTCACTTGTTCCACACATATAACCGTTATCAGATGTTCCCTCATTAAGGGTTCCGCCTACCTGGTGCTTGAACTGCGTTGCAGAGTGTTTTAAATCCGGATTTCTTGACGAATGTGCCCCAGTATGTTTGCCTACTTAAATACATCACACCCCAGACGATGACGGAATGGTACTTTAAAGTTACCACGTATGATGTAAATATTATTTTGCAGCCCTCCAATATAGTTAAAAACTGTTTTTTTTTTTCAGACTGCCGTATTTTAAAACATGACAGCCGGACACGAGTCAAGTTGCGATAGGAGTCTGAATTGAATTTTGCTAAAGACTGTCCATCAATAAAACGATAAGGTTACCACTTAAAGTCCCATATGTACCTGCAACACTACGAGAACACTGTGCGCCAGTTCAGAGTCATGCGCGTAGCGGCGATGACGTTCGTGTAGGGCGTGCCCTTATAGCTCCCGCGCTTCTCTGTCAAAAAAGGAGGAAAACTATGCAGTCAGGCGGGACCCTTAATTGATCATATTTGTCCCACGTGTAAAAATGTGGTTATAACTGAAACCGTACAAACCTGAAAAATATGCTAATTAGTCTTGTGTCATGCCAGGCTTTGATTTTTAATGTCCGGTCACGTAATTTAATTACGAAGATTTGTAAAAAAAAATATTTAATATGTTTTGAATCCCTCCACTTAACGGTGCACTCTGTCCTTTCTCGTGTTATATGTGTTTTAAATAAAGTAATCAAACATTAGACAATGACACTGCGGTGTTCATTAACTTAAAACCCAGCGATAAAAATGTTCGTCGCGTCTACGAGCTTGCGGCTGGAGCTAAACTGGCCGGAACCAGTGAAATTGAATAACAGACAGAGACAGAGATATGCGTTTTGAGGCGTGTAAAAGCGGCCGCTGGACTTATCAGCGCGGCTTAATCAACTAAATTGAGTTCATTTACTGAATTAAATCTGTCCAAAACAACTTAATTTTATAGTNTGTCCAATCACAAATTGTTGCAATAAATCTTGCAAATGAAGGTTTTATTGTAATTCGTTAGTACTTGAGCCAAAAATGTTTTAACAGCTAAGAAAGAATGTGAGCTGAGTAAATAATTTCGACTGAATCATTAATGGTAACGTTTAATATATTAAAGGCTTTAAACCCATAGTTGACTATACTACTAAAACCTGACAACCCAAAATATGTATAAAAACGATTCTGGTATTCCAGATTGGAATAGAGAAAATAATTTAGGTTAGCTTCAGTAACGCTAATCTTACAGAGTTTTAAATGTAAAAAATATCATATCCATATAAAAGATTATGTTTACTATGTTTCCCAATTTAAAAATACTATCATTGCCTAAATGAATGAAGTTTCGTCACAACATTCATATTATAACTTTAAATGTTATCACTAATGATTACATAATCCTACAAAATCATAAAGAATACAAACTTCAAAATGAAATGGTTAATGGCATTGCTTAAGTTATCCATCGCCAGTTAAAAGTCTACAACTATCTCGTACCTTCCAGGCTCTGTACTGGAATTGTTTCAAGCATGTTGCTGATATTGTGAAATGAATGGTAAAAATAAGGTTCATAAGTATAAGTTTTCTGAACGTTAGAGGAGATGTTTTTTTAATACAGTATGATTGATACAGTCTATTTCTTATGAATTTTACTGACATGTGAGACGTTGGAATGACGTATTTTAACAACTGTTAAGCTGAACATTTTGCCACTTAATCAAATTAATGTTCTGGAGTTTACAAACGTCACTGATTTTCCTCAAATTTTTAGTAGCACTTTTCGTACTGTGCAATCCACTGGCAACTGGTTTATTTCGTACTGCGATTTCATTTATCTTTATTCTGCGGCTTCTTTCTCAAGCTGGCCTCTATTTTCGTCTCAACTCTACTAAATCTACAACAATTGCATTCAAGATGCAGTTGTTCACCATTTCGCTTCATATAACGTTATCTTTACTGCGAGGTTTCCTTGTACTCATGAGTCACTTTTATTTTTTTTTATCGATCTTTTCAGAACTTTTATCTACAAAATTTTGCTGAACAGTGACGATTAGTGATACAAATAAAATATTGCGAATGTTTTAATACTTTTCGGATAATTTTAACTGATTGTTGCATGATATTATTAAACAATATCTCAGAGCCAAATTTTTTTACTAGTGACTGAAAAAGGGTCAAATACAACAACAGAGAATTATGACACGTTTGAAAATTTGCATTTTTCCAACAACGTAAATGGTAAACGAGGATTTTATAATAATCTAGGTTTAGTATAAAACATTCATTTAAATGTATAATCCCTAGGTATTTCATCTATTATATAATTATGTGTTTGTAAAGTATTTACTTTTATATAACTTTCATTTTTTACATAATGTTTTTTTATATTTATTATATAAGGGCTTTAATTGAAATATTTTAGGTCTACCCCCTATCTTTTTCTTAATGGATATTTGTAAGAAAGAAGGCATTATGATTTTTCTAGCGAGTATGAAAGTATCTGCCTGCACTGATGCCATCAATTTGTTAACAGTGCCAACGTTTCTAGGTGATAGTGCATTCCTACTAAGGTGTAACAGCGTGTACTATTAGAGCATGATGGAGGTCTTCATTTGTGTAAATGAAAAACTGATGTTAATTCCTTTTTTGTAGCACGCTTACTGTCAGCGGCTTCGCCCGCTTGCCTTGCACCTTTTCGCTTTCTTGGGGAATGAATTTCAAACAAACCTGAAATTAGTTTTAGGAATTTATATAGACCTAGGCAGTCTTTTGAAGCAAAAAAAACATAACCATATCTTATACGGTTAATGAGCTATTGAGGAATCCTAGAATGAAAATTTTACCCTGTTGCACCCTCTTAGACGTTGAATTTAAAAACATTATATTAGTAATTTACTTAGATGACCTGTGCAAGTAAATAACATAACGATATCTTATCGGGTTAGTAAGCTATTGAAGAGTCATCGAAAACACATTGTATCCCTTTTTACCCTCTTAAGGGTTGAATTTCAAGAAATCCTGAAAATGGTTTTTGCGTATTGACTAGGCAACCTATTTAAGCTAAGAGCACAACGATATCGCATCGTGTTCATGAGCTATTAATAAGTCCTCGAAAACGCGTTTCGCTGCTTTTCACACTCTTCGAAGTTGAATTTTTAAAATAATTCTTAAACTGATTAATTTCTAGGCATTTGTATAGTTCGCCTTTTAAAGCAAATAATACAACGATATATTATCGGGTTAATTAGCTATTGAGGTCTATGGGGTCCTCAAAAATACATTTTACCCATTTTCGACCTCTTAGGGGTTGAATTTAAAGTATCTTGAAATCGGTTTTTAAGCGATTATATACGTAGCCTTTTAATGCAACGAGTAAAACGATATCTCGTTAGGTTAGTGAGATATTGAAGACTCGTCGAAAACCCATTTTGCCCATTTTCACCTCTTAGGGGTCAAATTTCGAAAAATCCATTCTTACTGGGTGCATGTGCCCTAAGAGGAAGCCACCCCTAAATTGTTATGCTTTTGCATCCAGTGGTTTGTAGTGTATCTGCTTGTTAATTTATTACCATATAATTCTATACAAATGTGCGTTTAACAACACTGGTATAGGACACGTCACAGTTTACAATAGTTGAACATTACATTAATAATATATTATTAAAACTTAAGTAAAAATTATAACTTTAATATAATAAATGATTAGCATGAATAATATTAAACAGCGTTTACAATATTCAGTAACAATGGGTTTTTGAATAATTTGGTATATAAAATATCTCATGTTCCTTAAAGATACTCCTGAAACTAGTTCGTGTTTCACAATTGATATTATTCTATTAGTCTGCTTTTGCTTTACAAATATTTCACTTGCACATTGTTTAAATTCTGAAAATATTAGTCAATAAGAGAATACAGTCTGAATTAAAGCGTGGTACATAATTATGAGATACTTTGCCGGACATGGAAATCGCTACACCTTGTTTCCTAACGTGAATCTTTACTAAACCATTACAAGCTGATGGACGATAGTACAAATAGTTCGTGATTACTCTTTAACGCATAGAAGGTGCGTTGTTTAAAATCTGCAAAGCACGCATTCAATACGGGATAATCCTTCCTCTCGCGGATATACAGTCAGCGATGCGACGAGGCATTCCCATCACACAGGTGGCGGATAGTGTCCTGAGGCACATACCAACACGCGTCCTGCAGTTGCGCAAGCATATCAGCCAGTGTTTGGGGCAGGTGGTTGACGGTGGTGCAAACGTCGCCCCACCACATCCCACACGCGTTCTATAGTGCACAAATCTGAAAACCTGGCAGTCCAAGGAATGGTGTCCACATCCTGTAAAAGCTGCTGGAGGGGAGGGGGTGCATGCTGTATGAAAACTACAATTATCATACTGTATGATAGAGTTGGGGTACGCTGCGATAAAAAAATATTGCAGAGCATGGGCTGCAGAATTTCGTCGACATATTTACGTGCTGTCCCCGTGACTATAAAAACCACCAGATGTGACAGCGAGTCATATAACTGATGGCACCCCATGGCATAATACGTGGTGTCCGTCCAGGACGTGTGGCGTTCACGAATGCGTGCAGGATCGTTGTGTTGCGCACTGCGGCGCCAGGTCCTGCTGCGAGCGACCATCATCAATCAGCATTAAGATTGATGCGGGACTCCTCNTTGCAGAGCATGGGCTGCAGAATTTCGTCGACATATTTACGTGCTGTCCCCGTGACTATAAAAACCACCAGACGTGACAGCGAGTCATATAACTGATGGCACCCCATGGCATAATACGTGGTGTCCGTCCGGGACGTGTGGCGTTCACGAATGCGTGCAGGATCGTTGTGTTGCGCACTGCGGCGCCAGGTCCTGCTGCGAGCGACCATCATCAATCAGCATTAAGATTGATGCGGGACTCCTAGGAGAACACGATGCGTCACCATTCCTCTGCCCAATGTTAACGTTCCCGGCACCATTGTTGGTGTGCCGTACGATGNCGGAGAACACGATGCGTCACCATTCCTCTGCCCAATGTTAACGTTCCCGGCACCATTGTTGGTGTGCCGTACGATGGCCGAGGGGTCAAAGGCAAACGCCGCAACCAACACCGTGGCTTCAAGTCAGCCTCATTCAAACATAGTCTTTATTTTATTGTAAATGGATGAAACCTGATAGGTGTTTCGATCCCAGCAGAGGACTTCAGTATCAATTGTATCAGATAACTCACGTAGTACGAGGGTTATTCGGAAAGTAAGGTCCGAATCGCCGTAGCTAATCGAATGTCGCGCGAACATTGTAACGCGCATGCGCACCGACTCCCGACATGCCTTGCTCGTCAAACGACGCCATTTGCATTGGTATTGTTGCAGTTTGCGGTTTACAGTGTCAGTTCAAAATGCTTAAAACAATTGATCAGCCCGCCGACTGTGAAATACAGACAGTGATTCGGTTTTTGACAGCAAGGAACGTTTCAGCAGCGGACGTTCAACGACAGATAAGTCAAGTGTATGGCCCCAATGCGATGAGTGACAGCAAAGTGAGTAAGTGGGTGAGAGCTTTCAAGGACGGACGGGAAAATGTCCATGACGAACCGCGATCAGGCTGACCATCAGTGATCACAGAAGATTTGGTCAAATCCGTGGACGAAAAGATTCGTGAAGACCGGCGATTCACAATTTCAACTTTAGCATTGGAATTTCCGAATGTGTTAAGTTACATACTGGTTATCCTCACAGGCGGCAGACGTATATTACTTAGGCATACAAAAGCTTGTAGAACGTTATGACAAATGTTTTTAAAAAATATGGAAACTATGTAGAAAAATAGAGAAACGTGTAAGAAATTAAATAAAAAAGTTTTTTGAAAAAATCTTGAAGGTTTATGTTTTATAAGAAATCGGACCTTACTTTCCGAATAACCCTCGTATACAACAGCTTGGCAATTTTTTTACCTTGTCAATTTGGTTTATCCAGTTTAACTTTGGGGCAAGCTCGAGTCCAAGGAGTTTAACAGATTTGACGTGATTTAATTTATATCTTTGAATATACTCTTCGATGGACTCTGTACTATAGTTAATTGAGTGAATATGAAATCATTCGTGTTGTTTAAATTTAAGTGCAAACTATAGCATTCAAACCAACTATTTAATTTATTCACAGTTTTTTGTAGTTTTTTTCTGAAGTACTGGAAAACTGGTTTCCAATACAATAAAGCTTGTCATTCGCAAATAGAGCAAATAAAGCAGGAATTGAGTGGTGTTTGGCACCAGTGAGGCATTTATGTAATTTATATAGTAAATTAAAAATAAAAGTAGCCCTAAAATGGGGTATTGTGGGTCTCCTACAGTAATATATTTTATTGATGATAAATTTTTAATAATACCACAAGCAGGACTGTAATGTGTGATTTCTACATTCTGTTGGAATCGGGACGGACGATATCGCTGGTTGGCTGTTTTTCTCGGGGATCTCCCGTTTTCCCCGCTCTTTTATCTTTTATTCTGGCACTGCTCCATACTCACCTCGTTTCACCCTCATCGGGTCTCGAGACCTTGATATTAAGAACCGCCCATATCTCTCCACATTTAGTCTCCTTACCGTGTCATCGATGAACATATTGAACAAGATAGGAAACATGCTACATCCCGGTCTTGCCCCTAATTAGTAAGCATCTCCCATGACAAATCATCTTCTGTGACAATTACAATCTTGTTTCCTTATATACATAGCGATCCTGAACTACAGGTACGAACTCTGTGAGGTGATTTCCTATGCAAAATGAGATAGAAAACATTATACGACCTCTGTCCTACAGTAATTCCCTTATAAATATACATTTAAAATGGTTTCAATTCAGAATAATAAAATCTACTTGAGATGGAAGAACAATTCCGTGAATGCTGTTGTCCTGGATCGAGATCTGAAATCTGCGAACATTGTTAGGTAATTATCATCCCAATTAATTGAGAAAATAGGGAGTGTCATTTTATTACCCAATAAATGTGTGTAATCCTTGGGTTATTATCACTTTTAATGACGTCATAAGCATGTGTACATTAAGTTACAAAATAAAGGTGCCTTGCTGTACTCAACCAGGTGAACCTTTGTTGACAAAACAAATTTTGGAAGGGTGTATTTTGTTGCCTGCCAGGTACCCTTACAAACTTGGTCTGTTTTCTCTACAACCGCTCACCTGAGAGAATAACACCAAGGCAACATTTTTTGTACATTAATGTACACATGATTATGACGTCATTAAAAGCTACAAAAGCGGTAGTGTTGCATAAATTTGTAGGGTAATAACGAAATACTGATTGTTCCTCTAAAAACAGAACATCGGCAGTTGACTAAATCCTTTTGGTAACAATTTTAGTGTATCTTATGTACGACATTCAAAATAATCATACTTCGATATTTTCCCGTTTTATTCTTGCCTCCTCTTGAAACACAAATATAATTTTCGCTGCTCCGCATTCTTAGCGTAGACAGTAACTCCACGATGTATCCGTCGCACTATAATTACACTAAGTAAGATTATTTATCGAAATAAAAATGTAAGTTCAGACATGGTGGTATGAATATGTAATTTTTATGTGCCATAATATTCACAAAGAACAAACAACTGCACATTTTTTTTCTGTGTTAGTTTAAAAAAACAATAATATAGTGGTTTTTAATGTTGCGCCCAAGACGCACCTATTCGTCTGTGCCTTCTTGCTATGTCAACACTGTTTTTGGAATTGTGCACATCGTATGAACACCTTTCCTTTTAATAGCCTCTGCCAGTCTTCTTGGCACCGACATCGCCAAATTTTGAGTCGTGGTTCCTAGGATGTTTCCCCACTCTTCCACTAAAGCCGTCTTTAAATAATTGTTGCTGTTAATTGGTCTTTCTCTTATGTTCTGTTCCAGGAAATCTCACGAGTGCTCAATAGGAATGATGTTCGGTGAATGAGGCGAGGTCTGCATATAATGTGGTGTGTTACACAGTAGCCACAACCTGGTATTACGAGCCGTGTGCTTCGGGTCGTTGTTCTGGGCAAAGTAGTCACCAGTCAGGCCCACATCTTCCACACTTTTGGCAAGATGGTCCTTTAGAATCTTAATATGTCTATTTTTGTTCATGCAGTACCTTCAATAAGATGTAAGTCCCTATATACTTCTCGAATTCATGCACCCTGAACTTGTACCGAACGCCCTCAATGTTTAACAGTAGCAGTCTAGTTATTTCATCGAACTGTTTTTTTTTTTTTCCTCCACACTGCCACACTCATTTAAAACTTGAAAATGTTACAGTTACTTTCGTCCGTGATGACTACCCTTTTCCAAGACTCGAATACCTTATTTCCAATGGTTTTTGCACACATAAGTTTCTTTCTTTTATTGACTTTGTTTATATATGACTTTCTACGGCTGTTATTCCATAAAACCATATTTATAGAGGACATCCCTTAACATATTCTCTGACATTGTCTCCCAGAATTCATTCGTGACCTTTGCTTGAATTTTACGTGCATATAGTTGGAATTTTTTTTTAATTTTCTGACTAATAGCCACTTTTTTTTTCTCGCTCAAGATGAGTGGACAGCCATATCTCGGGACGTTTTTTTTTTTGTGACATTACACTTTGATATTATGCTTTTCACTGATGTGATTGACCAACTGATGTCACTTGTTCCTTTATAAGATTTACCTGCTTTGAAATGGTGTAATACAAACCGCCTTTCCTCCTCTGTTGTCTCCTTACTGTTCCATCCTATACTTCCCTACGCGTTGTACTAACCGAGAGAAACTGTCCTTACTGTAACACGTCTGTAAATGCATTGGCTAGAGCTGGTTAGCTTATGGAAGTTATTCATAACTGTTTATATCTGTTATTTTAACTAAACTATGAAAAATTAAGTTTAATGGTGTTCTTCGTACAAAATAAAAGGTTTTACAGCAGAAATATTAGATTAAATGTACGTGTGT
Organism: Clitarchus hookeri; assembly: GCA_002778355.1. Taxonomy (NCBI): domain Eukaryota; kingdom Metazoa; phylum Arthropoda; class Insecta; order Phasmatodea; family Phasmatidae; genus Clitarchus; species Clitarchus hookeri. Next base: position 663,356 of record NQII01000536.1, on the reverse strand, counting down.
GTGTGTGTCTATATATATATATATATATATATAAAGTATTTATTAAGGAAGTTTGCTGCCCCAAAAATCTATTTTTATTTGCGATCAAGCAACAAATCGGTTATTAGTGTTTCGTAGAACAGAGATCTTACACCTCTGAAAACGCAGTTGGCAGTATCAGCCCCTTTTATAGTAAAAATAGTGATTGGCATCTTACTTTTGGACGAAACTTTGTAACCCTAAGATGTACGCGATATTCAAAAACATCTTATGAATCAGCACGTCTAAATTAACAGAGCAGCTGGTCTTTGTCGGAACACTCTCAAGTGAACATTTTCGAGAAATCAATGCACAACTCCCAAAACTGAACGTGTGTTGCCTAACAGGTAGGCAATACGCAGTACTCACAAACGCTTTTTTTTTTTATATATTTTTATACGTATAATCTGCCAGAGTTGGTCAGTGTTGTTCAAAAACACCCGGTATATTATGAAGTTTAGGCAAAAAAAATGTACTTTGTTTAACAGACAAATACTTTTCTGAGCCTTTGTACATCGGGACTTAAGCGCCAAAATGTAAAGTCGAGGAACTTTAATTTAGAGCCTTTTCCCATATTTTATGAATCCGGAATATATACAATAACCCTGTTGCTTTTATTTTTTGTATAAAACCTATTTTTGCTACACCTAGTTTCATCTCTAGCACTTCATGGTTTTATATTAAACCTCTTAACTTCTACACAAATCGCTTTCTATTATCTAACCCATGATTCAGCATGAGTTTTGCATAATTCAGGCTTCGTTGCTTTTTGCTTCCTTAAGTAGTCCTCCCTTGTTATTTCACTGGAATTTTGGATATACTTTTTGTAAGTCTTATGTTTGTGCTTCATAGCTTCATCAATCGCTTCTTTCCAGGTTTCAGTATCTCTTCTTCTTTTTCAATTTAGCTACTTTCCTCAAGATTCGTTCGCAACATTAATTATAGCATATTTTACGCTTTCCCACTCATCCCTGATGTATTTATTAACAAGATATTTGTGGAGCTTCTTCGATAGTTTTTTTATACAACTGATTTATTTATTGACTCTTCATAAAGTAGTGGGATTTTTAAGTGCCTATTTCCTTTAAGCATGAATTGGTTTTAGCTCCCGCATCTGGTAAAATCTGGTGGTATAGAGTTTTTTCTGCAATTAAATTCACGTGCATTACTCCATTTTTAACTTCGTAATTGTCATTATATTACTCTCGTACAAAGTATATTTTGTATCAATATATTTTTATTTTGTGAATTATGTTCAAAATACAGAAAAAAGTTTCTTACTGAAACAAATTGTGAGGTACTTCATTATAGTACTCTTTACTTCATGTCGAAGCATTAATATATGAGATAATACTGTAAATTTAGTGTTGACTTATTTTAGCAGATTTAAAATACTGCCATAGAGGTTACTTGTAGCAAACAAATGCTAAGAACCAAAAATGTATATATTAGTATGTAAAAAAAAATGTTATATTATTTTTGATAATATTAAGAGTTTCTGAGAAAAATGCCAAAACTATTTTCAGCAATCGTTTTTCAAAATGGCGGCAGTGGCACAAGTTTATTTTTCGAGAACTTTTTATTCAGGTGAACAAATATTACACATATACCAAGTTTCATGCTTATAAGAGATGTCTACGGTAAAAGTCAAATTTTTGTCTAAAATGGACTAAGATATAAGATTTTATACGGCATAATAAAAACTGTGGAGTATTTTTCAAATATTATTTATTGCCTGCTCTCGTACATAGATCATTATATAAATGTTTTGTTGACAGTGTTCTATAAATGTCCATTTCACGTTTATTTATTCGAAAACTTGCTGTATTTTAAGTTCTACATGCGTTTTATCTTGACCCATACTAATAAATAACATTTTTAAACATGAAATTAATAATATGAGTATTTTGACGAGCAGACAACTTCATTTAATTTCATACGAGAAAATATATACGTCATAGTTCCAGGTTTTTCTTGTTGGCTGAGATCAATTGACGTCATTAAGTTCGGTCAGGCACGAGTATCTTTGTATTTAGTAACCATCCAAAAACTTCATGAAGCCGCACGAGGCTTATGCTAAAATGAACTGAGCATTCATTAGAACTTTAGAAACGCTCGGAATCCCCATTACAGGAAGTGGCAGTGACGCTTAACTTCTAGGCGAATTTGTGTACGCAGCCCTTAGAGAAAAAGAAAATAAGATCGATTTTCTTTCATTGGCTAACAGGCTGAAGTCTGAAGCCAAAAATAAAGCCAAAAAAAATCGGTTACACTACCTCTATTAGCTGTAGAAGCATCAGCAGCTTAGCTAACAATTACGCCAAGATGTTGTTAGGTGTAATTTTTAATTGTATATTTTAAGTCTTGTAATATATACACTCATTTGCAAAAATTATTGATCACTATGGATGAACCACACGAGTACAACAAAGGTTGTCACATAGCATCGTTGTAGTTCGACATGTGTCCCATTTGCGTTTAATGCAGTTTTCTTGCACGGATGTGCCACTGGGGGCATACATGTGCATCAATCATCCATAACTACAAGACGCCGAATAACGCCTTAGCATCAATGTGAGCAGCATAGCCAAGTTCAGTGAACACGCAGCATGCCCCCGACGGCGCATTCGACAAGCATTTGTCCAGCTGGGTGAGTCTGAGACAGGCCTAATCGTCAGCCTCGCAGAGGCAGGATGAACGTCCCGGTGCATTGCTCGCCACTTGAACCGTTCTACCTACACTGTAGGTCAGTGTTGGACGCGGTGGGAACAGAAGTGTACATACACCCGTCGAGAATGCTCGGGTCGACCCCGGCAGGTCACCAGCAGGGAGGATCGATTAATCGTGCTACAGGCTGTAAGCACTCCACGGGTGTCGCTGCGCACCATTCTGGAACACGTCACGGCAGCTGGGGATACGCCTGTGTCCACCAGTGCCATATCCAGACGGCTAGCAGAGCGGGATCTCTCGTCGCGGCGTCCCTTACGACGTCTGCCATTACGACCTGAGCATCGCCCAGCACGTGTGACCTTCTGCCAGGAAAGAGGCAGCATGGCAGCTTGCGGATTGGTGATGAGTGGTGTTCTGCGACGAATCGTGGTTCTGTCTGGATACAGACGACCGCCGATCTCGAATCTGGAAACGTCTTGGCCAGCGCCGTGATACGCACTTCATTGTAGAACGGCATACCGCCGCCAACGAGAGAGGTCATGGCGTGGGGTGACATTTCTTACTACCCCTACACCCCAAAGGTGATGACTGAGAGAACACTGACGGCACGGCGATACATCCAGGAAATTCTGCTACCATGTGTGCTTCCCTTCCTGATGCGGCTTGACAACCCCATTTTCCAGCAGAATAATGACCAACCTCACACAGTACGGGTATCTCTGACTTCCCTTTGTGACGTCAACGTGCTTCCTTGACAAGCAAGATCCACAGACCTTTGCCCATCGAAAACGTGTGGGACGAGATTGGACTACAATTCCAGCCAGCGGCAACTAGGTTGGATTTGGAGGGTCAGTTGTCGGTATGCCTTCATGCCCGATTATATCGCCGCCTTTCTCCATGCTACGGGTGATCCAAAACCAAACTAAGTGCACCCTGCAGCTGTTGGTCTCCTGCTGTATATATGTTTGGCGTGGTACAATATTTGGATGTTTTATGTTTACATATTACCATGTCCTGTGCCTGTACCCACTTCCAGTATGTGTGCTCCTATGATGGCACCTTCAGCGTGATCAAATTTTGTTACAAATGAGTGTATCTCTGAAGTCATGTTAGGATGATACCGTATGTCTTGTAAACGTGTGAAATCTTTGAAGGTTTACAATTCAGAAAAGGCGTGGGTTTGTAAACATATATGTGTGAGAGTAAATAAATACATACACTGTATTAAATTGTAACGTAAAGTGTGTATAGTCCACTAGTGTTTCGAAGTCTACTGTAAAAGGGAAAATAAAAAGGTTATACCCATGTTCCTACTTGAGACTAGGGGCCACAAATCACACACGGTGCATAATTTGCGGTAAAGTGGTGCCAAGCAGTGGATTGTTCCCAGCATAAAATGCGCTGTCATTTTAAAACATCTCATTCTGAATGCAAGGGTAAACCGACAGATTTATTCAGAAATGTACTGTGAACTAACATTAGCCCAGAAAAGGGCAGTCTATCACTCAAAACAGTGTACGTGAAAAGCTTGGCTGGTCTCATATTTAGTCATTCACCAAGCTCCCTAAGCTGGCGAAGCCCACGTCACCGCTGAGAACCAGGTCTTGCATTAAGGGCGTTGTTGAATATATGCTGAATGGAAAATCCGCCAAAGTAATATACATTTATTTTGCCAAATAATAAAATTTCGTGATTTGTCGGTAATTTAGCAGAACACGTTCTTTTGCGAGAAAAAAATTGCACGCAGTTTAAATTCGAAATTAATTAATAAAGGGATGTGGCCGGGTTTGTATTTTCAATTATAATTTTGTGGTACCAGTACTTACAGCCTTTTGGGGGGGGGGGGAATTTACTTCACTGGCTGGTGTTGCCAATTAACACAATTTATCGAAATTAACACATGAGTTTTTCGTTGTGAGCTAAAGGTTGATCACGGCAAAGTAAGCACTCTTGAAATAAACCTTTGAAAAATGTTATTGCCCTTACCTGCGTGTATTTTAACGGGCACATTGACTGGCGTGCGCCCAGAAAAGTTGGCAAAAACAGACGGCAAGTAGTTCCATATTTAAACGTTGGATTAAACTTGTTAGGTAAATATTTGTGAATACTGAATTTTTTTTTTTTTTACGTTCTGTTTTTTTAATGCATATAAGTGTAAGAACTAACGAATTTTCAAATATTTACTTTTCTAATAATTTAACAGTTTCACTTGACCGGCGCAGGAATAAAGTGTTGAGGTCCACGGCAATGTTAATTTTATATATGGTAGGAAGGATACACAATGTGCATATAAGTAGATAACCGAGAAAGGTTCACAAGTGCTATGTTTACCGTGAACAGCCCATTAATCCCGTGATGTGACTGTTTTGATGTGTGCATAGAAGGCATGAAGCACTTCAAACTGGGAAGATGTCCAGATCTGTCTCAAGAATAAAACAAAAATTCAAGGAGTGCAGCAGTAAACCACTTAGTCCTTCACTGACACGCACTCGCAAAAAAATGTCACCCTCCCTAGAAGGCTTGGTTGAAAGCGTGGAAAAAATTAATCTCATCAAAATCACGACATGCGAATAGCCTACGAGGTTATTCAAAACGTTGTGTGATGACGTGAAAAGTCTGCATGCGTTACTTCTTCACACAGTGTAAAGTTCTTTCCTGGAGGCTTTTCGAAAATAATCATGAAGAATAAAACAGTTCATTTATAACAGAATTATATAACAGCTGTATTTAGTCTCAGCGGAAACAATTCACTTCATGCGTCAGTATGTTTGCTAGTTCTGTGAAGAATCAGGTAGTAATCTACTGAACTTTAATTTATATATTATGACGGGCTAAATGAGCAAAATTTAACTCTCAACGTTTCCTTGTTTGACTTCTCACGATTTTTGTACACCTGTAGTTTTCGTTTTTTTTCCCCCGCTGATATTGTATATTTTAATAAATGAAGCACAAATACTTTATGATTGTCATTTTACTAAACGTTGGAAATCTGATACGAGAAGACAAAAGTAAGAATTATTTAAACAAGAACATTAGAATATATCNATTTTACTAAACGTTGGAAATCTGATACGAGAAGACAAAAGTAAGAATTATTTAAACAAGAACATTAGAATATATCACAGAAAATTTAATGTTACACTAAGGAAAAAGGAATAAGGTTATGAACATGAACGCCAATTGGGAGAGGAAGAGGGACAATATTACTCGTCCCCCAACCCCCTATAACCAAGCAAAAATTAATTTGTTTAGGTGTGTTTTACATATAAGTTGAAATAAGTTTCAAGGCTTAAGAATGCTGGTCACATTAATTTACTATGTAGATATTCATCAGAAATACTTTGGTATACTGGTGCACTTGTCTTTCGACTCCCCTCCCCCCTCCCTTGGCCGACCCCCCTTGACCCGTCAGCAAATCCTTTCCCCTCACATTATATATATATATTTGTTTACAGCTTCCTACTTCTTTCCACAGTAGGTCACTGGAGATGGAAGTTCTTAGCTGTGTACTACACTGAAGAGCCAAAATCACGGGTATTCCTGCCTAATATCGTGTGGGCCCCCCGAGCACGCAGAAGTGCCGCAAGATAACGTGGCATGGACTCGACTAATGTCTGAAGGTATGCAGAAGGCATTTCACACCATGAATTCTGCAGGGCAGTCCGCAAATCCATAGGTGTGCGAGGCGGTGGAAATCTCTTCTGAACAGCACGTTGCAAGGCATCCCAGATATGCTCAATAATGTTCATGTCTGGTGATTTAGGTGGCCAATGGAAATGTCTTAAGTCAGAAGAGTGTTCCTGGAGCTACTCGGTAGCAACTCTCGACGTGTGGGGTGTCGCATTGTCCTGCTGGAATTGTCCACGTCCGTCGGAATGCACAATGGACATGAATGGGTGCAGGTGATCGGACATGATGCTTACGTATCTGTCACCTGTTAGAGTCGTATCTAGACTATCAGGGGTCCCATTTCACGCCAACTGCACACGTCCCATACCATGACAGAGCCTCCGCCAGCTTGAACAGTCCCCTGTTGACATGTAGGGTCCATGGATTCATGAGGATGTCTCCATACCCGTACACATCCATCCGCCCGATACAATTGGAAACGAGACTCGTCAGACCAGGCAACGTTTTTCCAGTCATCAACAGTCCAATGGTGGTGTTGGCGAGCCCAGGCGAGGCGTAAAGCTTTGTGTCGTGCAGTCAACAACGGTACACGAGTGGACCTTCGGCTACGAAAGCCCATATCAATGATGGTCCGTTTAATAGTTCGCACGCTGGCACTTGTTGATGCCCCAGCATTGAAATCTGCGCCAATTTGAGAAAGGGTTGCACGTTTGTCACGTTCAATGATTCTCGTCAGTCGTAGTTTGCCCCGTTGGATCACGATCTTTTTCCGGCCGCAGCGATGTCGAAGATTTGATGTTTTGCCGGGTTCCCGATATTCACGGTACACTCGTGAAATGGTCGTACGAGAAAATCCAAATTTTATCGTTACCTCGGAGATGATACGTCCCATATCTCGTGCGCCGACTATAACACAACGTTCAAACTCACTTAAATCTTGATAACCTGCTATTTTAGCAGCAGTAACCGATCTAGCAACTTTGCCAGACGCTTGTTGTCTTATATAGGCGCTGCCGACCGCATCGCGTTACTCTGATTGGTTCCATACCTCTGTTATTTGCATACGCACGCCTATACCAGTTTTTTTTNGCTCTCCAGTGTATCTTTTAACATTATTCGATTTTGTTGACTTATCCAGACTGACTGGGCGAGTTTTACGAAAGTTAGCCACCGCTAACACATAATTCAATCAACCTGATCGATCACTCGTTAAAAGCAATGCTTAATCATTGCATAAAGGCCACCCGTTCCTCTTGCCATCTGCTTTTTAGCCATGTTATATCTCCCATGGAAATCAAGCCCCGTAACTTTTACGTGGGTCTCGTGACGTAACGTTTGTGTAAACTGTATATATAGATCTTTGTTGTGAATATATCGTAGTTAGTATTGTATTATAGTGCATTATAAAAAATATAGTAAAGTATACGATTTCAGCTGACCGTAATTTATTCTGTAAGTACGATATTTCTTGTCAGGAAAGAATGGTGCGAATTCCCAGAACCTCCCTCCCTTCGTACATACATTAAGCTGGTACGCCTTACGACTGTCCTTTACGCTCTCAAACGCAGATTTTTAACCATTTAAAATAACGTACTCATTTTAATATCAGGCCTACTCAAAATATTTTGGTGCTTCCGAAATTTGAAAACATTCTTTTTTCTACGATAGCCATTGGTTGCAAATATTTGAATTACTGTGGAAAGTTAATATATTTTTCGATAACTTGTGATTGACACTCTCCGAATATTTGCATGTAGTGAATAATTTAATAGAAAAACATTTAGTTTGTAGTTAATTACACTGCTCAAAAATTCATGATTAACGCAGAACCAGAATATTAATATACGAGGAGATATTCAAATCGTAAAAAATAACAGCCTAGTTATTATTTTTAATTAACCAAGTTTTATTAATGAATTGATATGAAATTCAAGATTTATTTCACCATTCTTACAATATCCCAACATGTGACTATGAAAATATCCCGCGAATTTGAGCAGCTCTTGAGTTCTCTTTTGGTGATTTTCTAGAAAGATGTAAGATTTTCGGAGCCGCAGTGATTTAGTGGTTCGACTACTCGCCTCCCACATAAGTGAACCAGGTTTGACTTCCGGCAGGGATCTCCCGTTTCCCCCACCCTTTCATTCCGGCGCCGTTCCATACTCACCTCACTTCATTCCTCATCGGCTCTCAAGACCTCGATGTTAAGAGCCACCCAAATCTCTCCACTCTGCACTCCTTCCACAAATATGTGCTACGTAATATCACGGATAATAACAAGGAACTAAACAGGAAACACGTTAAGTTCGAAGAGCTCTGAAATATCACTCATTTGCGTGTTTTATTGTATATTAGGGTTGTCGTATACAGAAATTTGTCATAGTTCATAGTCTTTAAGACACATATTGTAGACTTTAAATTAGCAAACACCGTATTTAGCTATACATTTAATTGAAGTTGCTTGAAATATCAGCTAATATAAAAGTGAGTCATATAAAACCATATACTAATTAATGCTTGCTCAGTATTACTTTTACTTACTTCAAAAAATATCGTTATTATGAACCACGGTTTCTCGTAAAAAAACTTCCCTTTCTTTAAATTTTTGTGGTAAATACCCCTGATTATGTCTCGGTGTATGAAGCAAATTATGTTCATTGAAAATGTCTAATTGAAAATATAATTAAAGCAGAAGCATGAATTATTAAACTTGCAAAAACACCCGATGGGAAAGCGTTGTTCCAAATTGAGACGTATTCAATTAATTTTTGGATAGTTACCTAGGCTAGATTAAGTATATAAAAGGGTAGGCGTGAAAGTAGAGACTGGCCAGTTGTGACACGCGCATAAATAAGTAGCTTAGAATGTCGATTAAATGTATACCATTTTTTCCTTTTCTCGTACTTATTTTTATGGTGTGTAACTTATTTTATATATTTTACTAAGATTACGTTAGATCTGTGACTTGTGTAGAATTAGTAAAAATACATTTCAAAATATTTTGAGGTGAATTTTTTTGCAGATCTTTACTAGTTCTTGAGATGTATTTGTAGTAATTAACATAAAGATATATTTATCAGAATGGATATTATACTTGTCGATTAATTCCCAAGGACAAGAACATGCCAAGCAAGGTAGCAAATATTGTATCAATTTAAAAGATTTTAGGTAGGGTGAAACACAAACATAGATTAAGCACTTTTTCTTTAAAAAAAAATTACTTTGTTTTGGTTCGGAGGGAAGGTCAAAAATGACCATTCCAACTTTCTCGTACTAACATTCATACAGCAGGTTGAAAATACTGGCAAATTAATAGACTTGTTATTTAACTGGTTCTAGAATTTCTCAACCTCGAATCACATCCGTCTCAATTGGATAAAAGGCAATCTGTTCAATTTTACTTCCTGAACGGCGTTTCTTTCACAGTATTTTGCAAAGAAAAATTATAATTTTGGAACTATGAATAATAATGCTCTCAGATTTTATTACAGTGTTATCTGCTGGACTTATTCCAATTAGGTCCACACCAGTAAGTCATTAAAACAACCCAGTATTTTCAAGTATTTTTTAGTTTCTCAGCTCTGTAACACACTATAAAAAACTGTAGTAAATTTGACTACATTTTTTTTTTTTTTTTTTTTTTTTTNTGATATAGAACTATCTTGCCATTTGGTAACCAAATTCAAGGCCATACAAGCCCCTTATGTATCACTGAAAAAATCACTGTAACAAATAGTATTTACCTACGCTCTTGCTTATTGTCTACATTACACAGCACATACAAATTAAGTTAATAATAAGTCTAATATTTGCATTATTTAAAAACTGTTAACGCTTAATTTTTTCTGTACAACGTAAGAGTTACTGACAAACCAGCACATTACGAGAAAAGTGAGGGTATAGTTTTTAACTATAACCGGTAAAAACGAAAGTAAGAATCGTGTTCTGGTGCGATGAGCAATAATCACACAAATCTGACAAAAAGACTAATCAACTGTGATGAGTCGAACCGATTTGCAGGGTCAGTTAGTTAATTTTCGGGTGATCTGTATTGTCTGTGTACAGGCCGTCGCTTTCTTTGTGGCGGCCTTGTGGCTTGAATCGTACGGTTCATCTATCGTTTCTAACGAGCAGTAGCTTCCATTTCAGTACGTTAGCCGCCCACGTGCTTCTTCAGTGCCGGCGACGGTCCGATAGAGTCTGATTAATAGCTTCCTATTCCGAAATCAATACGGGTTCTCGAAAACCTCGGAACTCACCGATGTAGTTCAAGGTCACCGACTGCGTAAATGCAAAATAAATAGATCACCTCATCAAGAATAAAATATTACTAACTGAAATGTATAGTGTTTTGGGTTTAAATCCCGGGGTACGGCTTGTTAGAGTATGCATTTTTTTGTTATAGGCTTAACATTTGTTAACTACTCTCAGGTTGTCCTACAGGCATAAAGAGGGAGAGTTAAAGAAAATTAACGAATATCTGTATGTTACTGCGCACTCACGAATGAGTATTTTGTTATTCCACCCTGTTTATGCAGTGGAAATGAGATCCATTATGTATATATGCTTGTGTGAGCATATAAGTGTGTCTACATATTATATTTATTTATTTGCATACATGTTCATTTGTATTATGGCGGCCGCCTCTTATTTTAATTTACTCTCTTTGTATGTAAACTAGTCAGCCTAATTTAATCCACTTCAGCTTTAAGTTAAAATTTAGAAACAATTTTTGAATATTGTTGAATGTACTATTTAATATTGAAAGCGGTATATAAATTGTCGACAGCATATCCCTAGTACTAAATTAGTTTAATGTAAGAGTATATATGAGTGTATACATTTATATGTGTACACATTTATAAAGGTACACATGTATGTTTATATATGCACACACAAACTTGCAGTTATATTACTATGCGTCTTTTAATGGTATTCTACATAACGCATTTGAATTAGGTGTTAGACACAACCAATAACTAACTTTAAGAAATTATTTCAGCTTAGTGCCGGAGAATAGTCGAGAAGACTGATTATTTACATATATTAAGATTTAATTAAAATGTGAGAAAGCCAGAATAATTACAGCCAGATATCTGAAACATGAGTTGAAAACAAAGTTAAAAAGAACAACTTCGTGATTTGTCCACGAGTAGTAAAATCTTACACCTACAGCATTGCTTTACCAAAACAACTGCAAATTTATTTTCAAGTTTGATTGCAAAATATTGTTTACAATATTTTATCAGCGCAACCTAAGAATTTAAAGTAAGAATCCGGAAAATAACACCGTTTTCCTGAAGTCTCATCGATGATGAAAGGGCAAAAATTCTTTGTTTTGACTCCTGTCTTGGGCATAGGAACGTTATCGTTTCTGTAAAGTTTGATGTAATTAATACTTCAGCTTTCTATTTCAGTACTTTCTGTAACTTAACTTAAGCAGAGGATTTACTTATTTGTAAATAATTATGAAATAACGTATTTTCTTGAAGATCTTAAGGCAAATGAATTTCAAATTTATTGAAGAAATTTCTTTACTAACATGCAACCTACAGACTGTAGTTTTTTTTTAAACTTTATTCGAAGCTCGCAGGGCTGTAAGTATAGTTAATTTTGTTTCTTTACTTATTCAAGCTGGTTTATGTTCAATATATTCTGTCATACATTTAGCCGCAAAAGAAAAGTTTCGTTTAGAGGAATTTAAAATATGCTTCGAGTTTCATAAAAACAGTTTATAATCGACCAGATTGCATTTTATAGCTGCTGATCAAAATTTAACAAATGAGTGCCGTAAGACCTCTTCCCTGGAAAAAATCGTAGAATAATGCTAGCATTAATATATATCGAGAGTTGGTGTTTACGCATTTTCATATTATTTATTACAGTTTTCAAATCTTTAATTCAGCCATAATCAAGCGCACTGTGACTAAAACAATTTACGTAAACGACCCACATCTGCTACGCTGCTTGCAAATCAACTCTAGCGTATTTACAACCGCTTTTGCAACACAAAATTGTAGTTTAGTTACATTAGCAATATAAATTATGACTCAAAAGGGAAGATTAGAAAGTATGTATAAAAATAAGCTATTGCAAAGAGGTAAACAAATATTTATACAACACTTCTAGAATTATTCATTCTAAAATAACCATACAGTGAATCGCAAGAGTTACGAGTCAAGTGAAAAATTAATTTTTGAGGTTTTTTTTAATAACGAAACAAAATTTGCTATCGTTTCCCTTAAATTGAGTAAAATAATTTCGTTTCTGAATTGTGTGTTACACTGCGTTGAGAATACTTAAAGACTAGATGTTAATGTTACAAAGAAATTGTGAATGTAACGTAAACCGTGTTTTACACCAAGGGCGTGGAAAGCATATTTTCCAGTGCGGGTCCATCTTTAAAATAGGCTTTTTTTTTACCATATCGCCTCTATTTATACGCCCATGCCCTTTAGAAAGCGAACGAGACTCTTTTTATCCAGGCTGTATTTTTTTTTTTTTTTTTTTTTTTTTTTTTTTTTTTTTTTTTTTTNTGACGCTCGCCTCATCCATAATGCACACCTTAAAATATGTTTTGCATGTTGAAGTAAAAGTAAATATATATAGATTTAACTCATCTGCTATTTTAAAAGATGATACGGAAGTTACAGTAAATAAGGAACTCCAATATAAATATATTTTAGGGGTCCACGGTGGTGATTGTTATTCCAGTGGGGATCCTTATTAACGCCTATATGTATCCGGACCCATACTATCTCCGTAGTTTCTACGCGCATGTTCAACACTGAATATAAAAAATAATAATAACACTGCCTCGAAAGCAGAGCGTGTGGCTTCTGCCAGCAGAACGGACATCTGTAGACTGTTCGCTGTCAACTGAGCACTTTTGAAATGAACGTTTGAAAAATGTCACTGCCCTTACCTGCGTATATTGTAACAGGCACACTGAGTGGCATGAGTCCAGTTAAGTTGGTAACAACGGAGGGAAAGTAGTACCACTTATGTAATAGCGTTGAATTTAAAGTGTTAGGTAATCATTTGTGGGTGCTGAAAATAATTTATTTTGCTTTCTGTTTATTTTTAATTTATATAAGCGTGATAATTAGCAAATTCGTATATTATTTATTTTTTTAATAAATTCACATTTTATACGACCGACGCATGAGTAAAGTGATCAGGCCCTTGGCAACGCTAATTGTACATACTGTGGAAGAATACAGAGTGCGTGCAAGTAGATCCCAAGCAGAGCTTTTGAAAAGTGCTCAGTTCACCGTGAACAGCCTACAGGTAAGCGGCACGTAAGACGGGGTGAGTAATCACCACAGCTGCTGCTCGCTCCGCTGTCTCGCAGACACGAAGGTGTGGCGGGTGCCGGGAGGTGGTAGTGGTGGTGGTGGTGGTGGTGGT
>NQII01000536.1:584391-647262 GCA_002778355.1 Clitarchus hookeri | reverse complement strand
CACACACACACACACACACACACAACTGAAAAGCAAAGCTCCCCCTCGACTCCGAAAACGAAACATCCTTGATTATGCAGGAATTTTTCCTTCGGTTATGGCTACGGGTTGCTAAGATCTTCAAAAAAAGAAGAGGTAATTGATTTTTAAGCTCTCGAAACGAAATTTAAGTCTGTGTACGACAGAGATTATCAAACAACATTTGTAAAATCACTATTTAAAATTTCAGTGTTTCAAAAGTTTTGAGCATATATGGCTATACAACACTTGTTTTTCATAAATTTAGCAGTATTAATTTTTTCCTACTTTGATAAAAACTTAAATATGCCTATACAGAATACGATTAAGCATCTATAAAGTCATAATTTAAAAATGCATAGTGATTCAAAAGTTGTAAGCTTATATCAATATACTTTTACCTAAAACATAAGACTTAACACATCATTGCATAAAATAGACCTAGCACACTCTTGCACACAACTACTAAGGATTTTTAAAAATTTTGACATTTCTGAGTTGACTAAATTGCCATCTTTCAAAAATGTTAACATTTTGATTTAGAACCGACCTTGCTATACTGCTCACGTGCTTCCTCATTTAAAGACCCTATCTCCGGAAATGCAGCTATCCGTACAATACTACAAACCCGGTAAACCACGCATTCTGAAAACAAGCCTACTGTAAACAAATGTCACTCCCTCCATGTCGCAATCCGTGCCCCAAACACACCGAGTGCCATCCGCATTCGAGTTTCCCATAAGTAGGCTATCATCCCACTACTATTCGACAGTATTGTCGCGTTTGTAAAATGTTGAAAATTTTTGCTTNATTGGCGTTAGCTGTGCTTGCAGTTGTCTGGGGTGGTGTGACTTCCGCGGGGTCAACGCCTTCCTGCACGACAATTGTAGAGTTTCGGTAATGCGACGGACGGCATGCACTGTGGTTTTTGAAGTCTCCCAGATAGCGCTCGGATCCCTGGCTGCACTGGACGCATTCCTGCTGGGCTCAGCTGACATGTGGGTCCGCGGCGGAGAGAGAAGAGTTCACTAAGTGCCCGCGTCGGAGAACGGCGTGACCCGCGAGTGTCTGGTAGTCAAATCCTAAACAGTGGGTTTTTGCTCCTGCCCNAACGGCGTGACCCGCGAGTGTCTGGTAGTCAAATCCTAAACAGTGGGTTTTTGCTCCTGCCCAGAGCTCTGATTTGGCACTCATGTGCCTGGTGTCAGCGTACAATCGCCCGCCGTAGTGTTTGGGTTTAGGATAAGGGCCGTTTCGGGCTCAATTTTGCGTGTAGTTGTGTCTGTTCGCTGTCCGACTGAGTGCTGGTTAAGATGCGAGAGGATGCCGGTGGACCCGTCTTCGGCTGCAACTTGATTAGTATCGACTTTGACAAACTTAATAAATTTCATTTCAACATAAACTCAATAGTAACCTAAGTCTTAAGTTTTCCGTAAGCTTTATTTGTATTGGCGGATCGGGCTGGGAACCCGAGCAGACTCTCCAGGTAACCTCCCTTCCTCTCCACAAATTTGTTTTATCAGGTTTTAAAAAAATGTGAATAATCTATTGATTCAGCAGTCTTGATTTGTTTGTTGATGATCACCACTAGGTGGGTGCTGATTATCTATGTTTCTTGTTTTCCTATCCTGTTAAAAAAAAACTTAGTTTATGTTTTATAAACTTGCTGCGTATAAAAGACACCGTTTTCGGCCCTTTCTTTTTTCACGAGCCCACTGTTACCGAAATTCCTTATTTGGACATGCTAACATAGTGGTTATTTCCTCAGTTAGAAGAGGCGGTGGGTGACTCTGTTTTCCAGCAGGATGGAGCGCCACCCCATTGGCACCTAGCTGTTCGCGGATACCTGAACGAGACGTTGCTGCAATGCTGGATTAGTCGAGGAGCAGCTGGTGACCAGGTTCTTCATCACTGCCCCCCAAGAAGCCCGGATCTTACCCCGTGCGATTTTTTTCTATGTGGGTACATAAAGGTTTGAGTGTTTCGTCCACCATTGCCGGCTAGCATTGACGACCTCAAAACGAGAATTACGAACGCCATCCAAACCGTAACACCGGACATGCTGACAAGAGCGTGGAAGAGTTTGATTATCGCGTCGATGTCGTTCGGGCCGCTCGTGGTGGTCACATTGAACATTTATGAATGTATGGTAAACCAACTTCACAGTTCCACGGTTTATTTGATTGGTCAATCAAGGTTGTAGGTTGTTTGGTTTTGATATTATATACCTTCAAAGTTGGGGTATTCTTTTATACTCGTCATGTATTAAGTTTTCCTGTCAATTTGTACCGTGTGTGTCAGGAGATGCAGCCGTGTGTTCGTTCGGCCCACGATCCTGAGAACTGTGACTTCGTGCTCACTGCTCACCCAATAAGCTGGCGCCCATCCTATTCGAAATAGGAATATTGTGTAATATTCCTACTTTTCTTAACACAGTCGCCTGACGACGTCCGCATTACTATCCCCGACCGCATTACTATCCCCGACCGCTCAGATAACGTTAAATTGTTTGTTCATTTAGGTGTGGCAAAAATAAAGCGTAACAAACACGTGTGTGCAAATCCGGAGAAGTAGGGACAGGTTTTAAGGCCCGAAGGCCAACACACCCTCCATCCTCCCGCACTGCAACTGTACTCGGATGAGTAAGACAGTGCACGGCACTTTCTCCTCTTGGTCTCTTCGGGCCATTCACATTTCTTGATGCCGTAACTCGGTTTATCTACCGGTTTTCTCTTAAAACCTGTCCTCGCCAATCAGAGATACTCCGACTTACTTTTTGTGAAGCCTTTACCTGAGTACCCCTTTATGGGTCATCAGAAATTTGATCTCTTTGCCAAATATCGTACTCCTCTAGTATTTTGCCAACTCTTGTGGCGAATTTATTCCAAAGTTTGTTGAGAACTTTGTTCGTCAGTACGTTTTCCATTTCTAAGTGAATGCCCTTTTCTTCCATCTCGTCTTCCAGCCAGCTCCTGATGTCTTCTGTCTTCAGACATTCCATTATTACGTGCTGGACTGTTACATCGACTCCACAGACGTCACACAGTGGAGATCCCACGAGTCGAAAGCTGCGCAGCTTCGCTTTGAAGTTTCCATGACCAGTGTACAGTTGCGTACTGTAGTGATTCATGGATATCCATTTACAGTCCATTCTGGTTGTTATGCTTGGGATCNTGTACAGTTGCGTACTGTAGTGATTCATGGATATCCATTTACAGTCCATTCTGGTTGTTATGCTTGGGATCAACTCATAAGTATACCGGCCCTTCTCCGATGTATCCCATCTGTGCTGCCACTGGTCCATGATTTCATCCATAAGTATGTCCTTTGAATCTTTGGACAGCCTCGCGACTCGTGATCTCTCCACCGCGAGACCCCTGTACTTTACCAATAAGTCGATTGGCAGTACTCCAACCAACACTGGGAGCGACTCATTTGGGACTGTTTTGTACGCTTTTGCAACGGTCAGCAGTGCCGCCCTCTGAGCACTAATGAGCCTCCTTTTATGTCGAGTCAGTTCGGCTCTGTGGTACCACATCACAGCACCGTATGTAACAATTGCTTCAAAAGTGGCTCTGTAGATAGTTCTGAGAGTCGAGTAACTCAGACCCCAACTAGTGTTGCCAATACGTTTTAGTTTCTGAAATACCACTATGGCCTTTCTAGAAACATACTCAACATGCTTAAGGAAGCTCATATTCTCATCCATGATGACTCCCAGATACTTGAACTCGTGCACATTTCCAACCAGGCTCCCCCCGAAGCGCACTGTCGGCGGTCTCTGCAGCTTTCCCTTCAGTAGCATTGTCTTGGTCTTTTCTGCTGAAAATTTCAGTTTGACCGTTTTTGCCCAGGTGTTAATCTTTTCCATGATTTCTGCGGCTTTCGCTTCCAGGACGCTTCTTGACTTGCCAGATATCAAGACAAGTCCGTCATCTGCATATCCAAACACTGTGCACCCCGGTGGGAGACCCAGCTCCAAGAACCCATCGAACAGGACGTTCCACAGGATCGGTCCGAGGACCGAGCCCTGCGGGCATCCCTTCGTCAGGCGCTTTTTTACCTGCATGGTCTTTGCAGAGTAAAGACTCCACCTGTTATTAAAGAAATCTTGAATGACCCTATACAGATTAGCTGGACATTTTTTCCTTTTCAGTTGCCACATTACCTCCGGCCACCAGGCATTGTCGAAGGCTCCCGAGATGTCCAAGAACACCCCCATGACGTACTTTTCAGGATTCTCCCTAATAGCCTTCATTACGTCATGAAGGGCGAAATCGGTACCTGTGCCTTTTCTGAAGCCATATTGTTTTTCGCTTAATGTGCNGCCTTCATTACGTCATGAAGGGCGAAATCGGTACCTGTGCCTTTTCTGAAGCCATATTGTTTTTCGCTTAATGTGCTCTCAGCTTCTAGGGCCATTATCAATCTTCTGTTGATTAATTTCTCGTAGACTTTGCCCAGCACCGGAAGCAATGTNGGGCCATTATCAATCTTCTGTTGATTAATTTCTCGTAGACTTTGCCCAGCACCGGAAGCAATGTCAAAGGACGATAAGATTTAGGGTCATCAAGTTTCTTATTGTTGCCTTTATATAGCACTCTCAAGCACCCAAGTTTCCAAGGGGAAGGGAACACTCCATCTCTCAGACAATCAGCAAATATTCCAAGAAGAATTTTCTTAATCCGAGAGTAGCACCTTTTTAGAATTTCTGAGGTGATTCGGTCCAATCCAAGAGCTTTTCCATTTTTCATCTTATAGATGATTGCTGTTAGTTCTTCCTCAGAGAATTCTGGCGCGTCTTGTTCTTCGGAAACAATTTCCATTTGTTGTATTTTCCTTTCGTGTTCCTCCCCCTCTTCCACAAGAGAGTCATCCGGAAGGAGAGCGTGAAGCAGGACTTCCATGGATATGTGCTGATCAGTTATTAGTACACCATTTTCCGATATGCAAGGTGGTGGGGTGCTTCTTTTCACCTTATTCGAGGCTAGCTTGTACACCAGTCCGAAGGGGTCCTCATTTCCTGCTCTGGTTACATACTCTTCCCACGACCGTGCTTTCTTCTTCCGTACCCTACTGAAATAGGCCTGTTTCTTGCGCTTATAGATATGGGAGAACAGTTCAAGCTCCTCCCCTCTAAGTCTGGGGAGCTTTTTCCTTGTTTGGCGAAGATCCCGTCGATCCTCTTCCAGTTCCCTGTCCCACCATGACATGTTTGGGAGACCTGGTGTCGTTTTTCGCAACTGCTCTTCACAAGTTTTCTTTATTACTTCCGTAATAGCGCTTACTCTGTCTTCAATTGTGCTATCCAGAGTTTCACATTTCTCAAGCCTACCCAGCAGGGCATAGTCAAAGGCAGCCCAGTCCGCCATATTGTGTATGTATCTTGTTTCCTTATCTTCCAGTTCAGGAATCACCCTTTTCTCTCCATGTATCTCGAATATGATGAGTCTGTGGTCACTGGAGCTCTCTTCAGTTACCGACCACTTCCTCACATAGTCTTTCGCTTTTGCATTCACCACTGTGATGTCCAGATACGATTGACTGCCATGGGCCTGCGAAACAAAAGTAGGTAGTTCACCTTCATGTTCCTCGGATGAGGAACATGATCTTAAAACGGCCACACGGAAGGCACAGGAGTTTACACTCATAGGGAAAAAGGGTAAGCCCATCAAAGCCGCAAGGCTAGTTTTCCCGGAAACTCAAGAACTGGAAGAGGTGCCCAGATCATCTGCAAGGAGGACGGCTTCTACTCCTAGCAATTCAAGGGATGAAAGCCAAGTAAATAGGAAACTTCGGTTTCGATTACCGGTAGAAGAGTCAAATACTGGGAGCGACTCACTGGATGAGGAATTCATCCTCCGAATTGAAAAGAAAGTGGAGGAAACACATAAAGAAACAAAAGAACTGGTATCAGACATTATGGAGTGGATACTGAACAAAAGTTCTAAGATCAACAGTTCGCAAGCGAACTGGCTGATCCCGAGAATTAGCCAGCTCCAGGGGCATATTGACAGTGCATTGATGGAAAATGCAAAGTTAATAGGAAACTTGCAACAAGCAAGTAAAACAAGCAAAACAAGCTCGATGATGGCACCTGCTGCAAAGAGAGAAGTACCGAGCATCAAGAGTTACGCACAGGCCACAGGAACTGATGCAATCAAGCCCAAACCCGCTAAAAAGGTTCTTCTGGTATACCCAGACAAAGAGGGCACAACGAGCGTGGAGACTCGGGAAATTATCAAGAAAGGGTTAAATCCCAAAGATGATGGCCTCCAGATTCGCAATATGAAAGGAATCAGAAATTAGGGCATCATGATCGAGGCTGGGGATGAGGAGACATTCAAATCCCTCAATAACCAGACTAAGATAAAGGAATTGGGACTCAAACTAGAGGCCCCAATGAAAAGAGGCCCCAAGGTCGTCATTTATGACGTCCCTAGGGGAGAGGACAATAGCAAACTGCCTGAAACTATTTTCAGGCAGAACTACAGGAATGGGGAATGTGGCGGGCATAATCTGGAAAGTTTCGCAAAAACTGTGTCCATTAGCCACAGAACTGGCAGGAGGGACACGGATAGGGTTAACATTGTGTTGGACTGTGACCCGAAGATAAGGAACGCTCTTATTGACAAGGAAAGAATCTACATCGGCTACGACAGCTGCAGAGTTAGAGATTATATCTCGCTCTCCAGGTGTTACAAGTGNGAGTTAGAGATTATATCTCGCTCTCCAGGTGTTAAAAGTGTCAACAGTGGGGCCACAAAGCCAACAAATGTAGAGATGCGGAGTCCATCTATTCATGCTGTGGAGTCCAAGGACACGAGTATAAGAACTGTCCAAAGAAAGGCACTGATTTCAAAGACATTTGTGTCAACTGCCAGAAGAAAGGACTGCAGCATGACCACAGAGTGGACTCAAGAGACTGTCCAGCGTATCAAAAAGCCCTATCCGTAGAACTCGCCAGGATAGACTATGGAGTCTAAAAACATCATAAGATGTGGACAAATAAATATGCAACGGTCGGCGGTGGTGGCCGCAGAGCTGAACAGGATAGTGGTGGAGCAGAGACTGGATGTGGTGCTATTTCAGGAACCCTACGTTCCGTTCGATACTGTGGTGGGCCTGCGGGGCAGAGTATTCGATTGTGGTTTAAACCCGAAGGCTGGAGTATTGGGGACTAACCAGAATATGGATATATCGATAATGGCTAGTGTATCGAATGCACATCACGTGTGCGTCCAAATGTCAAAAGGCTCATTGGAATGTTGGATGGTCTCCTCCTACTTCCAGTTCGGGGAAGACGTCCAAGAGCACTTGGACAGATGGGAAGTGATTGCAGAAACACTTAGAGGAAAGCCATTAGTCATGTGTGCGGATGCAAATGCAAAGTCCGAGCTGTGGCACTCCAACATCACCGACGACGCCGGAGAGCAAGTCGCCCAGTTCCTACTGTCAAATGATTTGGACGTAGTGAACAGAGAAGAAAGGACAGTCGGACTTAAAATTCTCGATTTGTGCTGCTTGACCAGGAAGAACGCAGTTCGCGCCGCCATTTTTTAGCTTAGGTCAGACCCGCGCGGTACAATGGACTCTGACGTGACAACCGATCGGACGATACGCTCCACGTGCGCGAGGAGTCCGCGAACGGTAGGACCTAACTGCTGCTACCTTCCGGGAAGATGGTCGGCGATTACAACTAAGGACCATGCTACCGCGTCGCATCGACCGCATGTTCCGTGTGCAACCGCGTCGTGTGATATACAAAGACTGTTGAGAAATGGAATACAATCCAACAGTACCATCCACCTGTCGGAAGTGTGATCAGTGTGGAAAACCCCGAAACTCCATCCCTTCGACAAATATAACACATGCGAAGGTATATGCAGGTGCCCGCCGACCGAATACGATGCATACTTCCTGCCTCCACAGCAATTGCCTACTGCTGCGCGCGATCCACGTGTGCTAGGTTTGGCTCACTCCATGTGCTGTGCTACATGCCAGCACGTAATACATAAGAGTTGCTTACACCACACAGAATGGATTACCCTGCGACACCATCAGTTACAGTGCTTGCAATGAACGGAACAGTGGACAACATGTCAGCCAGAACTCCCAGAGCACGAGTTTCGGCCAGTGCCGGTGAGTACCCAAACAACCACCAGGGTTCGATATGTCAGGCAGCATATTGTGTGAACCCCGAAAAGATGTGCATAAACTGCAAAGAGTGTAATGCGAGATTTCACCCCACGTGTGTCCGCGAGGGAACGTTTAAGTTGAAACAGTGTCAACAAAAGTACGCAGTTGGATATGGGACCATACCGGAACCCACGAGAATAAGAAGGGAAATTGACATGTTCACCCAAACTGTGCTGATATTACATAACCAACAAACCCAGCGAATGGAACTCGAGCCACCCATGCCCGCATGGCAGGGAATGATAGGAGCCGGCGGGACACAGTTCGAAGCACAAGGGCCATCAGCCCCCGAGTAAAGGACAAGCCTAACTGGGTGGAATTACGTGACACCCATCCGTATTTGCGACGGAATTCACGTTGAACACTGGAAACAGATTCACATTTAGCAAACTGAATAAAACACACGCTCATAGTGTGACGAGACATTCCCAGTATCCTCTAGGCACATAAAGGAAACTTCAGACCGTACCCTTCACCTTGACATATCAAATGCGAGCCTGCTTCCCCCTCAGTCACCACCTCAAACCGAGCATTACAAACGCCATCCAAACCGTAACACCGGACATGCTGACAAGGGAATGGAACGAGTTTGATTATCGCGTAGATGTCGTTCCGGCGGTTCATGGCGGTCACATTGAACATTTATGAATGTATGGTGAACAAACTTCATGTTTGGTTTTGATATTATAGACCTTCAAAGTTGGAGTATTCTTTTATACTCAAACTGTATAACTTTGGCCAGTTGTTTATTTGTTTTTTACCATTTTACGTTGCGGTGTTACAAATGTTGCATATTAGCGGTTTTTTCATTCAGCCGCAGAATTTGTATAAACGATTTGCCAACATGTGGAATAACTGTCGTGCGGGATTAAAATCATTTTATATTACATGCTAACTGTATTTCGTACTAAGGAAATATTTTTACATCATAAATCCTACATTAATTAACAGGACTATAAAAACACTTCATACAAATGCAAATTTTGTATTAAACGTGGATGTATTAATGAGGTTTGACTGTATTTGCAAACTCCTACCCTGCTCTACAAATCCTCGCAATGTGGGGTCCTTCAGGTGCAATTTTAATGGTGTCAGCTGTGTAAAAATAAAATAAACTGAATTGGAAAAAATACTGACTAATGTCATTCTTAGCATGCACACTGCTTCTTCAGCTTGTAGGTAACTATATTAAATAAAACACAAAATTCAAATTTTTCCTTTATTTTTATTCACAAATTACAAATAAAATATTAAATAGTACATATACATGATACCCCAAATAATTGACTAAATAAAATTGTATTATTTACTTCAAATTTATACCAACAAAGGCAAAGTTTCTTTATAGAAAATAACACACCTTCAATAACATGAATTGGCCACGTAATTGTGACAAAAATTAACATGAAATGAGAATAAATTTAAAAAGTAGGGAACTGTTTATTAACAGCTCCAACCTTTAAGTTCTTTCAAATTAAGTACATACGATACACATGCACACTTTTACACAACTTAATTCTAAATTTTTATCCTCAATCGAGGATTCTAAATTTTTATCCTCAATCAAGGAAAATTTGATTACAAGTCACGCATGCCAAATACTAGGCCAACAAATGCTCTTTTTTATTTAAAGCATCATCTACTGAATAATACTTTACATTATTCAGTAATATTTATAGTTGCTTTCTTTTAAAGATACCCTTCATTTGAAAAATACATTCCTATAATGACAAACCTTAAAATATAAAATTACACTTAAACAAAATCATAGCTGCAGCATGTCTTTAATTCAGCTGCAACCATGAACTTTCTACAGATAAGAATAAACATGTACAATAAACCCAACTTAGGCAGATAAAATTACAGTACTAATTTATTTTCATTACAAATCTTGCTCAACTGTGGCCTTCACTAATATTTTTCATGTGTAATATACATAGTACAAATGAATACATTAACCAAATCTTTGTCACATATCAATCAATAAATTGTTGTTTCACCTCATGAAAACCTCAAAATTAATTCAACCGACAATTTTCATGACTGTAAGCATTCATGTTCAGGAAATAATAAACTAACAGCCAAAGACTATTTCAGTACATCAAACTACATACATCAGAGTAAATCAGATTTGTGGTAACATTAAGCCAGTTTTTCTCAAAAGTACAAATCACGCATGCAAAATAAAAATTTCCATTCTTTTCAGATTTTTTCTCTTGTCCTTGTCACTAGAAACCTGCACATATCCCAAAGTAAATTACCTACTGTGTTGTCTCCCTTAAGTACAAATATGGGAATGCCTTCAGAAATTATAAAAAGGGCTCAACATACAACCTCGGAAGCTATAATTCTACCAACAAAACAGTCATTGCATTTTTTTTTTTAATGAGACAAATTCTATTAATATTTTCAAAAAATTGTACTTCTCGCCATCTAAACCCGACATTTTACCTCCTGATTTTAATGTTATTGCATGCTGCAGAAAAGAGCTTGTCGAGTTGATTTTCTCAGACAGCGAACGAACGCTTGTTGAATCCGTTGCACTTTCTCCTCGGACACACGCGGCCGCCAGGAACTTTTGCCTTTGCAAAGGCACCCTGTGTCGCGGAACTGACGAAACCAACGTACGATGCTCCACCTATCGGGAGGACGGCGTCCGTATTTGCGACGGAATTCACGTTGAACAGTTGCAACCAAGTCATGTTTAGCAAGCTGAAAAAAAAAAAGAACGCCTTCTGTTGTTCCGTCGCCATCGCGATGCGGACTAACACACAACACACGCTCATAGTGCGACGACAGACGCTCTCAGTGTCATCTCTCGGCACATAAAGGAAACATCAGACCGTCCCCTTCAAACTGAAGTGTCGAATACGAACTCGCTTCCCCCTCACCACCTCAAACCAAGCGTTACGAACGCCATCCAAACCGTAACACCGGACATGCTGACAAGAGCGTGGAATGAGTTTAATTATAGTGTAGATGTTGTTCGAGCCGCTCATGGTGGTCACATAACAAACTTCACAGTTCCACGGTTCATTTGATTGGTCAATCAAGGTTGTAGGTTGTTTGGTTTTGACATTATAGATTTTCAAAGTTGGAGTATTCTTTTATACTCAACCTGTATATTTGAAAACTACCAATTTTTTTCCAGCAAGTCTACAAATTTATTCTTAGACAGGGTTGGCATCACTGCCATCTGTTTTGAATGACGTTATGAGAAAACAAATGATTGGCTATCGTTGAATGCTGTCATCAATTAGCATTTTTTATATATGAATTTTTACGGGACCAAAATAAATAAACAGCAAATACCGCAAAATGTAAACAACAGGGAACGAATATGTAATTGAGAATCCACTGCACAGCAAAATAAACTTTGCATTCTTAAAATTGTTGCATACAGTAACTTGGTAGGATATTACTTTGATAAATTTTTCTCAACAATGCAAATAATGGTAACACTAACATGTCAAAACAATGGTAAAAATTAACATACTGTATATGTACGGAAGATTACTATTACAGTACTCTGAGAAAATACACAATGATACTGAGTGCTGCTTAATTTAAAAATGAGTGAGTTGGTTACATCTTAACAAGCAATTCTTTGGGTCACATACCTATTTTAAGGGTGCTACCTAGTGTGGCACCAACCCAATGATAGGATAGGGCTTTACATGTTAAATAATTTTAGGCATGTCTCAGTTACCTTCGATGATATCACTTTAAAACAAAAAACACTTTGTGCTCTTTGAAACGGAGAACCATGCTCATACCTGCCATCTTTAGGAAATCATAATTAGGAAGATTTTGTAAGCACAATAAAATTATTAAATTTTTGAATAACAATTACTCTAAACAATGCAGGCTTACCATACATACTACCGCTTAACATGAAAAAGGCCCATTACGCTTTACTACACAAATAACATAACAAAAAAACATAACATGTTAATATTTTATTACCTTTCCTCTTTCAGTGGAATAAGAGACGAAAGCATCAGAGCACAGCAATTTTAAAGATGTAACTAGCGCCCGTAGTTTTCTCCAAGACATGAACACTTAAGGGATAAAATGCACAAAAAATTTAAGGGATAAAGAGAACACTGTATTAACATCTGGAATTGCGAAAACACAACTTTTGTTATTTCACTTGCTTATTAGTTTACACAAACACTTCACAGGCCCTTTCCACGATCAACATGGTGCAAATAACATTCATAGCAAAAGAAGTAAAAAACATGCGTTTGATACTGCAACATCCACAACTAGTACTTGACATGACTTGCTTGGCTTGGCGTTAGGATGGTCATTTCTGAGTGTCTTACGCCAAGCTTTTAACTCTGGCCAATAAGAATGTGAAACACCATAAAACTGTTGTAATCAAAATAGCCCATTTATGTACGTAAAAAGTTCTATGCTAGCAAAAATTATTTTGTATTTGTTTACTCTTTTCTTGTTGGTATGGTGAGAACTCTTTCTTTTAAGTTAACACTGATTGTGGAGGACAGTTTCCCTTGTTATGTTGTTATGGTGGTAATGATATTTAAGCCAAGTTGATTGTGGACTACATTAGCTGCTAAAGCAACTGTATTTACTGTCAACTTGCACATTACAAAGTGTCGACTGTAATCACACCCTCAGAATGCATTCTTGGACAATCATACAAAGTTTGCTCCCTTATCCAAAGCATTCAAAAGAATGCCACAGCACAAACCACATTTGAACTGACAAAACCACATTTAAAAAAACCAGCATTATCACGCTAAAATAATGTCCTAAAATTAAAGTACTCTCAATTTTTTCACATGCTTTGCACTGCCACAACTCCGCCAAGACTTTATTTAATTTTAAAACCATAATACTTATTACTAAACTACCATCAAAGCCAACGTGCTACAAAGTGTCAAAACCACAATGAATATAAATTTGCATGGTATATAAAAAATGCTATATTTCCTGAAAAGACATCTCTTTTATTTTCTGAAGGTTACTTTTAAAGCTCACATCACAATGTTCCATATGTCTCTTTACCTCCCAGGTAGCTGCTATAATAAATACCAGTTTATGTTATTACACCGGTGGGATTGCATTAAGTCCACACACCTGACAAGGATTAAACAGCTGGTGACTCAGCTCTGACAAGAGTGGTTACTTTTGCCAGAGACAATCACTGG
This sequence comes from Clitarchus hookeri, assembly GCA_002778355.1. Taxonomy (NCBI): domain Eukaryota; kingdom Metazoa; phylum Arthropoda; class Insecta; order Phasmatodea; family Phasmatidae; genus Clitarchus; species Clitarchus hookeri. The sequence continues at coordinate 633,868 of NQII01000536.1, read as the reverse complement.
TGTAAAAGTTATTCTGCCCTGCAATGCACTGGTATTTATTAACTTAAAGAATGAGAAAACATTAATTTTGTTATTACCTCTAAGTTTTATTTTTTAATACCTATAGTTCTTAAAAAATTATGAGACCTGTAACAAATTTCCAAGCACACTAAAACCTGGGATAAAGCACTCCATGGTACCATTTCTTAGATCAGCAAAAACAACGTATTACAATTTCCCACGACATTGCTGGAAAACATTATCACGGGGTCCTGTCACCCCACTGAACGAAAGTTACCCACATTTATGCAATTATCTTACATAACAGATTGCACTGTCTTACAATGTCACACAACATGTGAATAATTAATTGATTCAACTTACTCAGAAACCGAAAATTTCTACTACCCAGAAGGTACAGAGACTTAGAGACAGGCTGTATATTATTTTATTTTTCCCAAATCATGAAACAATTTCTAATACGCTACACCCTCTGAATGATTAAACTTCAAACAGCTAATGCTTAAAACCTTAACAAAAAGACTTCCCTCATGGTAAGCCTACTTTGCTAAGCTGTTCTTGTATTCTTGAGACTAAAATATGCATAATTTAATTTGATATTCACATTTCAAAACCATGAAAGCCACACTTGGCAATCTCAGCATAAATATGTACTACCCATTGGTCCTTCCTTATGAAATAAAGAAGTGCGGTATGTCTAAAACTTACCACTACTAAAATTACATTTCCTGTGATAACAATTCTTACAAAAATTTACAACAGTACTGCATAATTAAATTAAGAGTATTTTACAACCAGCTGTACAAATACATAAAAAACAAGTGACATGAAAGCAACTATTACATACCAACTTACACAACTTAAAATTTAAAAAAATTTCATTTGGTTGGCAGGGAAGGTGTGTTATATTGCTTTACTACTTCAAAGGTGGAAACTCCTCTAGTTTAAGTTCAAATTCTGCATTGTATCGGTTCATTTTTGAAGGGGAATAATCAAGACTTTCTAGACCAATACGAGATGGTGGGGCAAATCTGGAACTCTTAGCACTTGCTTTATATATACAATAAGCATTGTCTGAATTTACAGGTGTCACATCTACAGAGTTATTATCGTAGTACTGTCCCACAATAGAAGGATAATCAACCAATTTTTTTAAATGCATATCAGAAGGGGGTCTAACATCATTTATCTCATCACGGTTAGATGAAATTGTATTATACACATCATCGTCATCATCAAAAAATAATTGACTATTATTTGGAACTTCTTGACTACTTACATAGGTATCAACATTGAAGCCTTGTTCATAATCATAAACACCATCAGAAACACAGTTTTGATAATATAAGTCCGGTTGTGGGCTCGAAGATGCAGAATCAAAAATCAAGGGACTCTCACTAGCTGAATCATCTGATGTGACCACAGAAGAACTGGATGCCTGAGCATTAAATTCTGTCCCCGCCTGATCAACTGCCACTGGTTCTTGAACAGAGCTCTGTGCAAGTGCCATTTTAGCAAGTGCGTTGAGAAGAACATTCCTAGACCTCACCGACTTGTAGGCTGGCTTCGGCTGCTGAACCACATCTTCTGCGACGTGATCCCCCTTGACCTCGTCTTCAACATCTGCTGTGCGGTTTATCTTAGCCCCGTCTTCCAAGTCTGCTGTTACGAAATTCTGCTTGGTCTTGTCTTCCAAGTCCATTTCTGATAAATTTGCAGGAAAACCGCACGAGCTAAAAGATGACGGAGATGAGGAAGGAGCTATTGAATCAATGTGAGATGCAGAGGTGCCAACGGAAGATGTGTCATCACCTGTTGCTTCTTCGAATAGTTCTACCCTCTCCTTTTCCTCTTGTGCTATAACCAAATCAAAAAGAAACACAATCAAAGTAAAAGTTATGTCTATTATTGATGCTGCAAATATTTAAGGAAACAACTCTTGAGTAAATAAAAAAAACTGAGATGTGTTGGGAGTGCATGGACATCACAAACAGCTTCCTAACAATGCCAAACAGGTACCACATGGCTCTGATAGATGGCATCCTCATACTACTCCATTAGCACAAGTACGCTGGATGCTGCCAAAAACAAATGGGTAGGTGTCTCCATCTACAAAGCCCAGTTAAGACATTTCTGAAGGGACTGAACAAAGTCATGCTTATTTACCTGGAAAATTTATCAAAAGACAGAAGCACGAGTACTCACATTCTAGTACTTGTCAACAGGCACACACACAAAGGACGCATTTTTCACGCATTCGCAACTTTTTGCTGGATAGCTCCATCAGGAGGCAAATTGTAAGGCACTGCAATATGATGGAAGGACGCTGTTGGTAGTGAACCTGGCGGCCAGGTGGCAAACTACGGTGGGGTTGGAGAATTGGAATGTTGGCGGTATATATGTTGGGTATGGTTTTGAAGCTGTGATTATTTTATATTGAGGAGGACTGGGGGGGTGCCTGGATTTTGTTAGGAATTGATGAGCTAATTCCCAGCATCTGAATTATAGGCTATTGCTTGAAGGTGGTAGGGCTCTCACAACTTTGGTACTGTGGCAGGATTTGAAATTGTTGTGATGCTGCATGTGCTGCAACTGGTTTGTCTTGTAGGTTGTGGATGTGACCAGCTATGGCTTGTTTAGTGTCTGCTCTGTGGCCGTTCATTCTCTGCCCGAGTGTGTTGGTAGTGAGGCCGATATATTCTGCATTAAAGCTACAGTACCCTTATAAGAACTTTAACTGGGTTCATCCCTTGGGGTTCATCAGACATAACAGAGAGACATGATCTTCAATGCTTTTACGCCATTGCTGAAACCAGAGTTTTTGGTAACCTAGGTTTCTGAAAATAGTGTCTGGGTGCAGTTTGAAAAAACAAAGCTTCTATTTTGTTTGTAAATATGGGACAAAAAAAAAACGCAGCATCCAATGTTACAACTTTTGTAATAGTTTGGCGACAAAGGTCGCAGATACTCTGCTGTGGAATCATTTTACTTGGAAGACATTTGAATAATGAATTAAATTAATATTCCATGGAAAAGTCTTGTTGATTTTACGCCAGAGATGATTGAACATGGACTTACGATGCTCGATGAATCCTCGTGCCGCTCATCATTTTCAACATTTTAGGAGACAAAGAGAAGCGTCTTGGGTATAATTTTTTTTTTTAAATGTCTATCCAATAAAATTAATTTATATTTAATTGAAAAATATTTGCAGTGTTACAGTGGCCACAACAAGGTCAGCAAAATGTTTCTCAGGAACACTAAAAAAATTGTGAAATATTTTATTAATACGGTTTTCGATTTGCACGAGGCTCATTTTGCTGCATAAGTAGGTGAAAATCCTAAGTTCGTATCTTCCTATTTTTCAGAATAGAGGATATTATTAGGTCTTCCCCCAAAAAAAAATTATATAAGTAGGTATATCTAAATGTGCTCATCTTGCTTTAAAAGTATGTGATAATGCAGTATAATTTGTGCTTAGTCAACACACATTGTACAGTATAGCTGCTCATTAACCCAGTGTTGGTGTCTGCTCTGTTCTGTAGCCCTAAAACCACAACAGTCTTTGAATATTCCTTATTATTTTCCAGTTGTTTTTGTGTAAAGTTTTCTTAGAAATTACGGTGCAAAGTCAACCTTGCACTAATACCAGTCGTTGCAAAAAAGAAGTGGTTCACAAACAACGTTAAGCTATAATCATAAAGGTGCATTTTTTTACTACATTATTAAACAAAGAGTTTAGCTAAAATATAAATAAGAAACAAAATTAACAGTTCAATAGCATGACTGTGTGGTGATGATAAATGTACAGTGCAACAAATTACGGCAGTTATGTGTGAGAAAATAGGTTATATTATTTGAACAAGTTCCAACGCAAAATAGTTGAAAAGTGTCGGTTTATTATCAGAACTCTAATGATGATAGGAAGTTTGTAATGAAAAACAATTACATTAAACTGCGCAGTCAGGGAAGAGGGGCTTGTGATGTCATTAAAAGCTACAGCAAAAACAATTAATTATTTTTCCTATGCTACACAAAACTGAAAGTAAATGAAAATTATTCCATGGATATAAACTCCCAAATACATCATGTGCATGGTTTATCGATTTATCATGCTGCTATATTCAAACATGTTTTTATGCATTGAATTGTAATCTATATTTCTGCAATTCAGATTACATAAAACATGTATTATGCTTGATATATATGTGGCAACATGGCTTTGAAATGCTAGCCGATAAGCTGATACTCAGCGGCAAAGAAATTCTGTGCCGGGTATAACTGTGGAACTGAGGAGAGGCAAAGACTGGGAAACAATGAGAAAGTGGAGGGGGCAGAGAGAGAGGGGGGGGGGAGAGAGATGCAGGCATTTTACCAAGCTGACACAACAACAGGCTGGAAACAGCTAGGGATGACGATAAGTTCTCCATACTACTTCGACACCAGTGTGTGGTATAAACCATTTAGATCAAATTTCCCGACTGCAACTACAAATACACTTGTTCTTTGAACCTTTTGCAAGTGAACATCTCATACATACCTCAATAACTGTGGGTACGCTTACCTTTGTGCATCATCTTAACTTGGTATTCAAATGCATCTGTGGTGTAACTATTTCTGTTTGCCTGAAACAAGTCAATCCAAAACATAAATACTGGGAAACTATACATAAACATCAACTTTATATTATTAAGACAACAAACAGATCAAACAGTTCCGATTTTCGTTCACAATATCAGCATGGAAAAAGAGAAATCTTCTAACATAAAGTTCATGCATAACTGTCATATTGTATCACATTTTTTAAAATTTAGAGTTAATATCCTGAAGCTATTAATAAACAAGTACTGTTGATAACATAACATATTCATACACATTCAAAAATTAATGACTGGGTTGTACGAATTATAACATACAAAATAGTTAAACCAATTTTTCTACTACGTATTAACTTTTGCAAATGGCATGTACTAGCTCTGCAATATAATTCAATGACTCAAAACCTGATATATCAAATAAGGGTTCAAATTTATTTTAAAATACTTGCAAGTATTGTGTATTTAATTTTCAGAAATAATAAAAATTGTTAGATATGCCTAAAAGAAACAACTTATAACTACAAATATTCTCCAAGTAAAATTGTCTTAACAGTAATTAACAATTTACATTATAAATTGAGGACCGCTGTGGCTTAGCGATTCAACTGCTTGCCTCCCACCAGGGCGAACCGGGTTTAGTCCCCGGCCGGGTAACTCCCAGATTTTTCCAAGTGGGAATCGTGCCAGACGATGCTGCTGGCCAGCGGGTTTTCGCAGGAATCTCCAGTTTCTCCTGCTCTTGCATTCTGGCACTGCTCCACTCTCACCTAATTTTTCCTCTCTCAAAACCTCATTAAGAGCCGTCCAATTCTCTCAACTCAATTCACTATCATGAATTAAAAGTAATATGTTGAAAGAGACCCGTTCTTTCATTCAGTTAGTAATTTATGTTTGTGTGGTGTGCTGCCATGTTAAATTATTTATAGAAATTCTATTGTCAGTAATTCCCAAGATAACTATTTCATGCTTATTCCTGTACAATATTTTCTTCTGTTTTACTTTAATTACAATTCTACAGTGCAATAAATACAAATTTTTACGTTATTGTTCATAAAGATTGTATAACATGTTTTGTACTGTAACAGTGATTCAATGATCATTCTTTTTTTTTTCCAGTTTGGCTTTCAAATGCATGCAGAATAGAATTTACTGTACTGCATGAGTTTTGTACACATGTATCATATGCTAATACATGTATAAATAACCTGAACATATTACTTAACTTACCAAGATATTTTTTACTTTAAATATTTTAATGCAAAAACTACACATTTTTAAAAAACTTAATTCTCTACCGATTTTGAAGAACTAAACAGTTAACCTAACATTTAATTTATTTATTTTGTTTACGCACACACAAAGTTTGAAAATAATTAACTTGATAGAATTTTGTAGCTTTATTCCTAGTTTTTCAATATATCTGCATTCTTTATCATCTTGTATCCTACCCATAGTTTTGTCTATATTTCACTATGTACTAAATAATTAATTTTATATAAGTGCTAAGAGATTTAAATGTATATTTTTTATATAAAATGTATTATGTATGACACATACAAAATATAGAAAACTGCAGCCACAAACACAAATATCTGAACATAAATGTTTACTGATCCCCAATTTGCCCAAAACTTTCTATTCTTGTAGAAACTACAGTAAAAAAAATAAAACTATACAAACTTATATTTAAAAATGGCACACACATCCATGGCTTACTGCATATAATATACTAGTGGTTAAGATATAGTAGCCTTGAAAGTTTAGAGGATTCCAAAATAACATTTGCAAAATGCAAATTATATTTAAACTTGTATTCCAGACTAGCCTGGAGAATGAAATCTTTTTATATAGAAACACATCATCAAAATATAAATTATTTTACATTAAAAACTTGTTGCTCAGAGACTGCAAAGCAACTGATACGCCAGATAGGTGGGCACCTTAACCACTACGATGAACATTTTGTGATAGCAATAAATGATGTTACTTCCATCACATACCCTGCGCAGCTGACTGTAAACAGCATTATCCCACCTCTCTCGTTCTCCTTCAAAGCTCACAGCTCTATCTCTGTCATGGCTTAACGCCATGCCTCTCCCAGCACAAGTGCCTAGGCTCCCGGCCTTAACTGGGAAAATCCTATTCCTATCCTGAAACAAAAAGCATAGAGAAGTACAATTTCCTTGTTACAATAGAAGCGTTCTGAGTCAATATGTACCATCATGCATTACAGGTTTCTGACATTACTTGTTTTTTTTTTTCCACTTATTCGATATACCTTTGTTTAATGAAGTGTTGCATACAATAAATGCTATGCACCATTTTTCTACTAATTTTTTGAACCAGCATTTATTTAATGGAAAATCTAAGTAGCTGTCCTGTACTAACTTAAGGTGGCGTTTTATCAATTAATCAGTAGATCGCTAACAGCTAACATGCTTTGTAAATTTCAATTATTCTGGTTAATACAAATTAGAAAGTTTACCACTTTAAACATTTTTCCTTCAGATCTCTGCATCCCCATTAATAAGATACAGCAGGTAACAGTCTTCATTAAGTGATACAACTAACACAAACAATTCTTCTTAGAAAAGTTAAAAAAATCCACTTAAAGAAATTTTGCATTACTGGAGCATTTGCTAACCTATGCAAATAACAGCTCAGACCACAAACTCATACTGGACCAAGACTCACTCTCCTTCTAAGCTTCCTCCAGTTGCTTTCCATAACTTAATTTTTAGGTCCAACGATTTTATATAATTTCACCTTGAAACCAGATCACCAAAAAATTATTTTCGGTACTGTTTAAAGAAAAAATTATCAATCCTAATCTAATTAATTTAACTAGTTGTCTCAATTCAAAACCTTTCAGAATAGGCGACTATCAAAAAATATGTAATGAAATAGCAGCAGACTGTTTTAATTTATATAACATCCATTAAACACAAAAGTCATATTTTTATATTTCTATTTGTTGGATTGTTAGTTTGGTGGACTTATTTAGTTGGCACTACGTGAATTAATCTAACTGGGAGCTTTATTGTTTTGTAATTAATGAGACCTTTAATCACCCTCATTTAATTGTATATCTTTAACTCTGAATGCATTATAATGTTATGAAAATGTTGGTACTAATTGTTATTCTGAATTCCTCTTTGTTACTTCTGAAATTTTTGCTCGGAAAATGTTTTACATAAAAAGTTTACTTTGTTACTAAACATTCACTTAGAGTAAAAAAAAAAAGTTTTTTGCATTTCNACACCCACCAACTATCCTACATTATATGATCCTGTTCTATTAAAATATTACCATTAAAAAATTACAGAGATTATACCTTGCAGTATTTATAAAGGATAATTACTAGCATTATTTTTTGTGATTATCTTATGTTGATAATTGTACAATTTTGTAACTTCGGGCACCAACACAATACACTCCATTTCATTTCTTAAATTAAAATATTTGGTCCGAGATACTTTACAGATTTAAGTGGAATTCAGCAAATTAGTTCACCTTCTGGTGCTGCTATGTTTTAGGGTGAACTAGAGTTTTTTTCTAAGGATGAAAACTACCAACTCTCCTGTATTTGTGAATGTAGTTCTAGCAAACTTTTACACATAGCAGTAAAAATGCTTCATCTTAATCCTCTTAAAAAACACTTATGATAAAGTCTACCGGCAGGACAGATATGTCCGAGTTATATTACTAACTTTAAATAAGTCACAGTGCTGTGGAAAAAGTTGTGTTTCTGCTGTCTTTATAAACATAATAATGGAAATCTTAGATGTTATATACATGACTAGAATAAGCTTTTAAACAATGAGTGTTACATCTGATTCGCATCTGTACCAAGAACGCCAAATGAAAATAAGTGGGAAAAATGAAAAGCCACTCAGAACACATCCTCATTTGCACTGTAATAGCTTCACAGAAAAGTTTTAACTCTTGCCAAAATTCTGGCAAACAGAAAGAGACAACTTTATTGATAAGTCTTATTCCAATATCCAAATGATAATTAAGATATAATTTGCTGATATACACACATACACATACATGTGTATACACACACACACACACAAATGCTTACTGTTTTGAATGAACAGATATCTAACAGAAAAGTATGTTGCAGAAAAGTTAAATTATAAAACAAAAGTAACAAAACCTATGCAAATATATGCCCCTACTTGGTCTCTCACATTATACAGACACACATGATTCCTTAAGAAGAAAAAAAGAAGATAATGAATGATGAAATACAATCAACACAACTTAACGTCCCTTCTACACGTTATGCATATTGTTCTTTACGGAAAGTTTAATAACACAAACACATTAAATGTAATAAAGTTAAATTAGTAACAGAAAAAGTTATAATTTGACGGTAAGCAAAAATTAATGCATGTGTTTCTTTAAGAAAAATTACAAATAGTCCTTCACACTTTTTCATATCTCATGCTAACATACCTAAAACATGTCAGTTAACAATATCTAAACAGTACTTTTGTTTGCCACATTTGGTAGGAATCGGTCAACTGTTTCCCAAGATATTATACAAAAACTTTATTTATTCATTTACAAAATAGCGGACCAAAGTGGTTGTTTTGGCTTATATTATGCTTGTAATAGATACTGCCAGCATACAAAATTTGGTTGAAATTGGTCAAACGATATAGTAGTTATACCAAATAAACGTAAAAAATGTGTATGGCAGCCATTTTGAAAATAAATGTCTAACATACTTGAAACATATTTTTACGTATCAACTTCCACAGTACTACTTGTTTGCAAAATTCTGTATAAATCTGTCAATTCTTTCCCGAGACATTACACAAAAACTTTATTAATTCATGTAGCACTATCTTACAAAATAGGGTACAAAAGTATATGCCTAATAAAGTTCAAAGGCCACGTTCCACATGACCGCTTCATTTTCTGAACAGCCTCATTTGTTCAGTAATACAAATTGTGTTATGAACCCAACTGCAGTGTGTGAACTTTATTTCCCCCTTCATTGGGGACTTCAGGGTTATGGACCCCCTGAACCGTCTACAACCTACCATTTGCTTACGTCACATAAGTCCAGTGTAATTCTGTCTTTTTGAAGTGCTATGTTTTGTGCATTGTAAAGGCGTACTGGGGAGCCACAATACCCCAGCCCGGCAAGTGTGCGCGCTCAGGCTTCTCAGGAGCCTTAAATACGTCAAACCAACACACGCAGTATCTTAAGACATGGGGCACAGGGTTCTTTAGCCCGGGCTATTCGACCACGACCAACCTCAAGTGTCTCGTGCTAATCAGAGTGGATTCCCTTATTGGTAATCTGGTGCCCTCCGGAAATTTGAACTCCACCGTCTTGGATTCTGTGACCACCCCGAAACGTGTCATACTTTGCACACTTTGGCCGCTCCTGTGCATGCACATTTACAATATGGTAATTATGAAGAAACATGGCTGATCTGAAGAAAATATCTCGAGAGGTATAAATTTTGTATATTTGACTTTTGCAAAGCTTACAATGTTGAAAAATCACTGACATCTTATAATATGTTCCATGGATTGTTTTGAAAAACTGTGTGTTGTTTACATAATGCACCACTTTATTTTCACCATATATTGTCGAAATGATGTGAACAAAAGTAAGGCAAAAGACTCAAATTAATATAGCCATTTCAATACATTGTAACATTGGTACAGATGAAGATTTTGGGACATGCAGACCTCGTGCATGCGTTTGTTGATCTTTTCAAATTTCACTATGCGAGATGATTAATTTAAATAGAGTGTGGATGTTCAAGTATGTCTGAAGTTGCGAATCTTTAATTTCGAGTGTGAACATGTGCAATTTTTTTTGTTACAATCTAATGTTTGGCCTTGCCTTTTAGTATTAGAAAATCACTGTGTTAACGGTAATTGAATTGGCCATGGACAGAAGTTATCTTCCATACAACAGTCATTTAGGACATGTAACAGTCTTGAGTAATAAAAGATGGTGCAGTGTAATGTTCAGAAGAATTTCTGGTCTACCACATGGTTAGAATGAAGTCGTGGGGTACCTTTATTTGTAAATTGGCAAATGGATGTTTAACTTGCCTATTCCAGTGAAACGTGCCACTTTTCTCTAGATAATGTCATCATTGTGCCATTTCATGTTGCAAGGCGAGTACTTTTACTATTGTTGCTAATGTAGGTTATGGTAGTAAGTATTTGTATTTTGTTTATTAGAGGTTTGTAACTGTTGGGATTTTGCACCAACCACCAAGTAGCTCCAGAAGAGTTAATTCACATAAAATTCCGGCCATTCTGCTTCCTGGAACATAGCCGATCACGAGCACAAGCTTTACCTTCTTCATACGTATCTGGTAAAATCATATGAGGCAGGTAAATTAGCGTGCTCTTCGCTTTCACTTGAACTCCAGGAAGCAGTGTGGCAAAGCTTCTGCATGAATTCACTTTTCTGAAGCCCTTTGCAAAGATGTTTGACGATTGTTGTACATTTCGGCATTTCTTGTGGCGATATATTTTCCACTTTTTACAAATTTCACCCCACAGCCCTCCCCACTACTGTGATCCAAAGTACGTACTCTGAATAAAACTGTGTGCTAATGTGATTATGAATCTGCAAGATTTGTATTGTCAATACATATCACTTACCAAGAATATTTTCCAGTTTTTTTTGGAAAAACCCCAACTCCATAGTTAGTAACAATAAGCTATCATATAACGGAAACCTGATTAAAGAAAACATGTCAGTACCTCCAAAAACTATGTATTTTTCATTCCTAATCATAGAAAATTCCATGTTAGGAATATGTTCTATTATAACCTAAAATTCATTGGCTTTTAAAGGCCTCACATAAATACAAGGGTTTTTCAGGGCCTTGAAACTAAACACTTAAAATTCAAGGACTTTCTAGAGCTCAAGAACCCTGAAAAATTACCACAAATGGTAACAACTAATTGTGAACCAACAATATATGTTATGATCTTACCTCCACATCACTTCCTACACTAAAAGAAGCAGCAGAGGATGCACGAGATGAAAGGGATGATGAACAAGATGGTGAAATACCCTTCTGCTGTAAATACTGCAACACCTTTAGAGACTGGCCCCGTCCACATGGAGGAACAAAGTCCAAGAAACAATTTATGTCACTTTCTGTCATCCAAGTGGCCATTGTCACGTAACTGAAATTTAAAAAAATTCAGTGGTTTTACTTATTAGATGTACGTATGCACTGATTACACTGTCAAACATAATAATTATTTCAATTTTTCCTTACAAATCCATAAGGTCAGCTTATTAAAAACAAGAGAACTATGCCCGCTTTCTAATTTTATCTCTTTTGCACAAAACACTTTTTATAACTACGTTATTTCATTTAACATGACTATGAAAATACTTAAAAAATTTGGTATAATAAACCATTATTCAGTACAATGGACATAAAATAGACGGCGTGCCAGTGGCAAGGATGGAAGTGGCTAAGGAGGAGAGTTGGAAAGGAGAGATCGTAGAATTGATGATTAGGAAAGAGAAGGAAATGATGCACCGGATTGAGAGGGTGGAAGAAAAGGTCCGGAATGAGATGGGTAAATGTAGTTTAGCAATGGATAGAGAAGTTAGAGGAAGAGTTGGAAGGCATAAAGGGTGGGTTAGGGAAAAGATGATCAAACAGGCAAAGTATATATTTTTAGGGAAGATGGTGGAAGAAGGAAAAGGAAAGGAGTGGGAGAAATTGTTTAGGTATGTTAAGAAGGTACAGGGAGGAGAGGAAGGGATACCTCTGCTGAAAGGTAGGGGTGGCATGACTGCGTCAAATGACCAAGAAAAATCAGAGATGATGCAAGGAATTGTCAGTGTTTGAGGCAAAAGAGGATTGGAATAAGGAAGCTAAAAGGGATTGGGGGTTGTTTAGAAAGTTTAAGATCTGGGAGATAGCAATGGTAATCAGGGGGTTGAAGTGCAGTAAGGCAGTGGGACCAGATGGGATAGGGAACGCAGTTAGTTGAATATTTGGAGGTGTTGTTTAAGTCCTTAGGAGAGGGTAAGTTGCCACAAGGTTGGAAGGATGCGGTGGTGGTCCCAATACACAAGCAGGGGGAAGATAGGGGGAGGCCTGGCAGCTAAAGACCGGTGGGTCTCACATAGAGTACAGGAAAGGTAATGGAGAGGCTGGTGGTTCAGTATGTGGTGAATGTTATGATCAAGAGAAATTGGTTGGAGGAGTCACAATATGGTTTCAGAAAAGGATACTCATGTGAGACGCAGCTGGCTGGGCTGTTAGAGGATCTGGTGCAGGCAGTTGATGAGGGGAAGCAGGTTGATGACTACTTCATTGATTTTGAGAAGGCATTTGATAAGGTGCCCCATGGGACTTTGATGAAGAAAGTGGATGAGCTGATACCGGACAAGTGGGTAGTGGAATGGTTTGGGGACTTCCTCAGGGGGCAATGACAGAGGGTGAAAGTTGCAAAGGCAATATCGGAGGAAGGAGAGGTTATGTCAGGGGTGCCGCAGGGAAGCGTGCTGGACCCTTTGTTGTTAACCATTATGGTTTGGGGATTCAGGGAAAAATAAGATTGTTTGCAGATGATTGTGTATTGTATGCAGTGGTAGGAGGGGGTGAAAACTTGAACGCAGACATTGACAGGATATGGTTGTGGACCATGGAGAATAAAATTAAGATAAATGTAAGAAAAACTAAGGTAGTAAGGTTTACAAGGAAAAAGGTGATAAGCAGAGACATGTACAGATGGGAGGATCAAGAGATAGGAGAAGCAGCAGAATATAAGTATCTAAGGATTGTATTGCAGCGAGACCTCGGAAAAAAATAAGGTAGAGAGGGTGGTTGCAAAGGGAAGAAGGGCCTTGGGTGTGTTGGGAAGGATTCTGAAGGGAGTCAGCAGTGAGGCGAAGGAGAAGGCATATGGCACAATGGTATGGCCTACGTTAGAATATGTGGCAGCAGTATGGGACCCGTACATGGATGTGGATGTGAGAGACGTGCAAAGGTGCAAAGAAGGGCAGCAAGATGGGTGAAGGGTAGATGGAGAAGACAGGGGCAGGCTGGTGAGGACAAAGGGAACTTTAGGCCATCAGTGATGATGAAAGAAATAGGGTGGAGCTCGTTGAATGACAGAAGGAAAGTTGAAAGGCTGGTCAGGATGTACAGAATGGTGAAAGAAGAGGGAGGGTAGGGAAGGTTACACTGTCAGCTAAGTAAGGGGGTGTTTAGAGGGAGAGGAAACAACAGTGAGAAGCTTCAGAGGGTGTGGAGAAGAACGGAGCGGGGTAGGCAGTCTATGCTTTCTGTGAGGGAGTGGAATGTGTTGCGGGAGGAATTGGTATCAAAATAAAATAAAATAAAATACAAAATAAAATGTTTTCTTTAAATGTTATTTGATTAGAAAACAAACTTCCCTGACATCCATACTCTTTGACTTTCCAGACTGTAGGAACCCTGATTTGTGGAACCAACTTTAGCAGGGCTTAAAAAAGTTGACAGTAACCGCTACCATATATGTACTCACATTTTGCAAAACTTGAATCCAAAATTGTTAAAACATTGTTCATGGTAAAGTGAGCACTTTTTGACAGCATAGTTACTTTTTCCTTTCAGTCATTTTTTATCCTTTAACCACTTTTTTTAAACAAATATTGCCCATGTAAGTAATAAACACAGTGTGTATATTCCACCGCAATCTGAAGTTAACGTCTAAGGCTAAAATAAAATATATTTGTTAACTATTATTCCAAATGAGAGGGCAGTAATTACTGAGAATAGGAGCTTTTCTGAAATTAAAGAAAAAATCACGGAAGTGGTACATTTCCACTACTAATTACACAGAACACTAATTTATTAGCAATACAAACCACACATATGATAGTGTGGACGACTATGAAGATCAATGAAATGGTGGGGTAAAATCACTAAATATACACCCACAAAAATACAAAAACACCTTAATTTAACATTTGTCCACCCAATTTCGTAATATGTGCCCACCTAACCTAACCCCACGACGAATGAATAGCTATTTTACATTTGATGTCTAACCTAGGATTGTAGGGTTTTAATCTATCCTAGGATTATAGGGTTTCAAATTAATATAACCAAGAATGATAGGGTTTTAATCTAACCTAGGATTATTGGGTTTTAATCTAACCTACAATTTTATTCTAATCTAGGATTTTAGGGCTTTAATCTAACCTACGATTTTAATCTAATCTACATTTTTTTGGGTTTTAAAGTACCAGTAAAAAAACCTGATGTACATAAATTAACTCACATAGGTACGTGGCGGGTACAACTCCACTGTCCTCAGCCAATTCAACTACCGTCGTGCATAATTTCCATCTTACCTCACTCAACAAAACACCATGATCTACTAAAACGTCCAACACCCGCCACATAGACGACTGTAACGCTCAGAAGCACTCGTACTTGCGCCCTCCATTCTTAAATCATAAGCCTTTGCACGGTTGGATTCGGACCTCACAAATCAGGAACCGCACTGTATTCCATCTAAACAGCAAATGAACGCAGTTCATATCTGCGCAGACAGCATTATATGACTATTCAACATGGTGTACGACATAAACAAAGCGGATGAACTGGAATTTTAACTATTTTATTTAGCACGTTCTACTTATATTACCATTACGCTCTCCTCAATATTAAAAAGGTAGGCTGTGCAGAACCCATTTATATTACTTTTGTGGGTGTACTATGTTTCCTTCAGAAAAGCCCCAATTCTCAATAATTATTAAAACACACAATTCTTTAGTCATTATAGAGGACAATTAATAGGAACTAAATAAAAACTCAGCAATTACAGCCTATACTTCCATATTTTGGTAGAGTTTAAAATATATATTTTCATCTTCACTAAACATTTTTCTAGGTTAGACCTACATTTTCAAAATTAAATTTCCTTGTTTGCAATTATAACATAGGTTTGCGTAACTTATGCATAAAATAAAGAATACAAATACCTACAAAGTATCACAACTGCTAAAAGCAAATACAATAAGAAACATTGTTAAAACATTGTTCATGGTAAAGTGAGCACTTTTTGACAGCATAGTTACTTTTTACTTTGTCATTTTTTATCCTTTAACCCCTATTCTGAATCAGTTACGTGTAAATTTTTTAACCTAATTACACAAATTTCATACAAATAACAACATACGCCAGAGTTCCATTTTGTGTATTAATAAATTGCCGATTATTGATGCTGCCATAAAATTATTTGCTGCAGTTAAAAACAATTACCTTTTCAACGTAATAACACTCTGCAAACCAATGTGAATTCACCAAGAGTAAAAAGCACAGACAGACGCACTGAAACACACAAATAAAAATCAGAGTAGCAGTTGTAAATAATGAACATTGCCGTAAACAAGAATAAGCTTTAAGAATACATCAAACGTGTGGAGAGGCCCACAGAAACAAAGGTACGAAAGTATAAACAAAATGAATACATACCAACTGGAAAATAGTGGCCGGATTAAATAAAATACAATAACGTCGAATTAAATCAGGTATAATCCGCGCACACTGGAAACAAAAGAAACTACCTTAAATGCAACAACACATATTTCAGTCTATTCAATAGTATAACAATCACTGACATTTCCTTGTTCATCCCATTACTGACATATACGTACCTTGATGAAAATACAAAACATAAACGAAATAATCAAAACAGACCTTCCCTTTAACTAAAATTTTTTTTTTTTTTGTGGTAATGTGGCCAACAGCGAAGCCCACGGCCAGAAACAAAAAATAGTGAGCAATCAAATAAAGAGTAATAAGGAAAAAATACGAGACGAGTACTCAAAATTACTCTTCACGGTAGAGGCCCATCAACCTTTGAGGGAAAGAAAGGCCATGGAACAAGGGATAACAAAGACAGATTGGGCCGATCACCGAGGATATCTAACGGGACACCAAATTCTTAAAATCAAATAACAAGATTGTGCGCAAGTAAAACCTGAGCTAGAACGATACGAACTACCCGAGGGTCATGAAAAAGTACCAAAGGGTAAGAAACAGGAAAATTCACACGAACCTTACGTAGAGCAGCATACAACGAACTTCGATTACCTACAGTGGAACACTGAAACAAAAGATGGGTCAAATTGGCACTAAGGGCCCCACATACACAAGAAGGGTTAGAGACTATATGAAGCTTATACAAATGAGATTGGGTTGCATTATGACCGGAAAGGAGACGAAAAGAAGTAACAGCTAAACCACGGGAACTACAAAGTTGATACGTTGGTCGAGAGTATGTGGGAAATAGTTGTGCGTACAAGGTATTAGAAAAAGAAGTATAAGTTTCCCATGTCTGTTTCCAATGACGAAAAACTTCCCTGGTTAATAAGGGATACAAAACCGAAAAAGAAAGCAGTGGTTTCGAGACACCCTCTAAAACACTCAATTTTGCAAGTTTAGCTACCATCTCATTCCCCTGAATCCCGACATGCCCTGGTACCCACATAAAAAGGACATAGACACTGAGTTTATCCAAAAGAACGCACTGTTCCCGTATGAGCCATATAAGCATGTCCTTATGGGGAGTAGGAGAAGACAAGACCCTGAATACTCTACATGAATCAGATATACTCAAAGCATTTAAGACCTTGAAATCGTAAACTTTATGTAAAACCATATACACTGCGAAAGCTTCGGCATAATATACGGAGGCGGGGGTAGGGATCTTAAAGAGTCCAGAATATTTATGTGAAAAATCAAAATAAGCAGACCCAACACCTTGGACAGTTTTTGAGGCATCAGTGTAAATCAAAGTACAGTCAGGATATCCAGTAACACTAACTTCAATTATTTTTGAATGATAATGGGAGAAACATTTCTAGAAGGAGATAACAAGAAAGGACAAGGAAAACGAAACAAAACCTCATACTGCAAACGGTGTAACAATCTACGTGGAGGACGAACAAAGCGTGCCGTCGTTAGTAATATGTTCAGTAGAACATAATCAAACTTGTCAACCGCCTGTACAATACCCCTTAATGCTAGAATTACGAGTACAGGTCCAATGTTTACCTTGCAACAGCCTTTAACGGTCCGACAGTGACAAAAGGAAATATTCCATACGCAAGGCCATAATGGGCGTAGAAGAGAAAGCCCCAAGAATAAGTCTGAGGCAAACGTTCTGTACAGTCTCCATTTTGTACACCAAAAAGAGTGGCAGCTGACCAGCAATAGGAATACAGTAATCTAAAACGGACCGAATGGTAGAGACATAAAAAGAATGTAGAGCAAAAAAAGCTAGAACCCCAACTATAATGCCCAAGAGCTTTTAAAATGTTGTGTAATCAATATGGGTAGTCCAACCGCCATGGCCCTCTAAAAATATACCCAAATACCGTACCTTTGTCACACAGGGAAGAAGAGAACCTCCGATGGTTAGAGAAGGTAGCTGCGATAGGGACCATTTACACATGAAATACAGGATGAGACTATTATCGACAGAAATATTAAAACCATTGTCATCCAACTAAAATGATAATGAATCAAGGACCATAGTCAAGGAAGTAAAAATTTTGTCATAGGAAATACATTCATCCCAAAGCAAAATGTCATTAAAATATATAATGTCTTGAGTATATAAGATAAACAGCGAGGAGCTAAGAGTACTACTTTTAACCAAACCATTGACGCGAACCATGCGTTCACGACCTCCTTTGTGCCCACTCTAACTGCCGCAGTCGTTTCAACCGCACCAGCTACACCACACTAACTGGCTTGTGGGCCAGAGAGGAAGTAACACAAAGTGTAGTTCAATAGTGTACATAATGTCAACAAACATAGAATCATCATAAGTGCAATACAAACCTTTATGAAATAATGTAACAACTTTTATAAGTGTGTTTATGTAAATCATTATGTTTTCTTATGTTTAATTTAATTCATATAATTTTTTATCACGTAATCATCTTTCAGTGTTATGTTGTGTTTCACCTTTTCGCCGCTTGGCTTCGGCTTTCACCACTGGTAGCGAAAGCCGAATCCATGCTCCCCCCAGTTCATCTCAGCACTTGAACGAGACCAGCAGCATAAGTCTTTCGCTCCGCGAGGCCCTTGGTACCGGCATGAAAGCTGAAGTCATTTTAACTACAATAGAGTAATAGTAATTACCAGAACATTTTGTATTCTATTTCAAGTACCCAAAGGGAGAGCCATCGTACTCTCACCGGAGAGTTTTAAGAGCAATCGCTTTTCCAACATAAAGTCACGTGTTTTTCAACGCGCAAGGGCTGAGGCCATTTTTCATATCATTCATACATTTATTAATTTGTGAACGGACTATGAATAAACAACTCAACAAGTAAAATAGTGTTGAAGCAATGTAGGGCAACCTTATTAGAGTTACCAGGGTTTAGTAATATATTCCAGGCGTACGAGACGGCCAACAGTCTCGCCATCCTATATAAATAGTGCAACTGTAAGTACACGGCAATCAAGCAAATAACTGACAGAAGGTATACCAGGGTCCCTGGGCCATCGACCGTACAACACTCAATACATTAGTTCACCACTGAGCTATGGCGCCAGGCAAAAATCCAACATCAAACCAGCCCTGGTTATCTCGACCACGTCACCATTGGACACCTCATGAACAAAACCTGCTCCATCAGGAACTCTAGGCATATTACGATGGACGCTAAACAAAGAATGTATACATCGTATAAGGGTAAATGGTAAACCAAATTTAGACATTTTGCTATAAAGCAGTTTAAGATTGACATTATTAAAAGCCGATTCCAAGTTTAAAAACAAGCTACCCAATACATTCCGATGAGGGTAAGCATCCCGAATATGTGAAAACAATACAGCAACAGCATCCCGGGTACTAATGCCAGAACGAAAACCAAGTTGTTCTGGCCGAAGTAAACAATGGTATTCCAACCATGAAGTAAGCCTATGTTTGACCAATCTCTCAAAAAGTTTCGCCAAACAAGAAGCAGTGCAATCGGACGATAGGACTCTGCTGATAAAGGAAATTGACCTTGTTTCAAAATCGGCAGTATTTCAAAATCCCTCCACACATCAGAGATACAACCGTAACAGAATACCTTATGGCGGAATTGAGCTAACCACACTACAGTAGTGCGAGGGAGGTGTTAAAGGAGACTGTACGAGATGTAATCCAAACCAGGGGTGGTTTTACCTGTAGGGTACAAACTATAGCTTAATTTCTCAACTGTAAATGCCCGGTAAAAAACCTGATGATCACGTGAAGCCACATGAGACAACTAAAGGAGCACAAAAGGTAGTATCCTCCAGAAAGGTATCAGGGGCAATGCAATCTATAAAAGCAGAGACAAGTGAGAGGAGGATATGCTGTGAATGCTGTCCCTGTTTACTAGCATGGAAGGCTTTAAATATACACCATAATATACAAGAGGAAGTAGTACGAGAAATTGAAGCACAAAAAGTATTCCAGCTAGCCTTTTTACAATCAAACCACAACTTCCGCGCCTGTGCTTGACATTGCTTAAGATGTAGAAAATTGTCCAATGTAGCCTGACTTTTATATAGGTGAAGAGCATTCAAACGACGACGATTGACCTCGTCACATTGTCCATCTCACCAAGGGAAACCATGTTTGCGACCACCAAAACGAAAAGAGAGAAAATACATAGAACTTTTAGCAGATTCCAAGGGGAGGCATAGAAGACTTCATAAACCATATTAATGTTAAAATCTGTGATAGAAGAGAAATGTGTAATCGCTTCCGACATTAAGGAAGAAAATTTGCACAAATCAGCATGATTATATAACAATCTGTATCGACGAAACATATGGGAAGGAGACAGATGAGTTAGCAAAGAATTAATAATAATCAGAAAAAGATCACTACCCCAGGTATCATTATGTACATACCAGGTTAAGCAGCCAGAAAGACTGGCAGAAACAAAAGTTAAAACAATTGCAGGTGATCGGTAAGTAAAAATTCTGCCAAAAGGCGACCAGAGACATCCTCGAAGAGATTACCCCACATAAGATGGTAGCAATTGAACTCGCCACCCACAATTACAAGTTGTGGAAATTGGGAAA
Source organism: Clitarchus hookeri (assembly GCA_002778355.1). Lineage (NCBI taxonomy): Eukaryota > Metazoa > Arthropoda > Insecta > Phasmatodea > Phasmatidae > Clitarchus > Clitarchus hookeri. The sequence goes on along the minus strand of NQII01000536.1, from coordinate 613,179 downwards.
TAAAGAGGCTCAATCGTGCTCTGAACATCGAAATTTAGGATGGGCATAGACCGAGACGATAGTGATATGAAATCAGCCTAGAGACAACCGAATCGCCACCGCATCAACATCGTGGAAAATGTCAGGATAAGTAATGTTGAAAACCTCACCAGCATGTGTATCCCGTTAATATATAGCTGTCCCTCTGTCATCCTGAGGGGAGACGAAAGACCGAAAGGATCTTATATGAAGAGGGTGGGTGCATAACATCAGAGTTTCTGTCAAGAGAACGTCTGTAGTATGAGCATCCAAATAATGGAGGGGGAATCTTTTAGACAGGAGAGATCTAGCGTTCCACTTCATGGCGCAAAAACGTGGAGGGAACAAGAGTGGCAAGAAATAAGAAAAGGAAAGCAGACACACCCACCTCAAAAAGACACATCCCCTTATAGGAGAAATTGGATAAATGATTGAACAAGACTCTCCCGGTAAAAATTATAAGTCGAGTTTTTTTTTTTTTTTTTTTTTTTTTTTTTTNCTCAATTGTGTCTATCAAGGAATTCAGTTTGTCTTTATTAAGTCTAGGGACCTCACACACCTCAGTGGGTGGAATCTCGTCAGGTAGTGGAGTAGGAACAGGGAGAGAAAATTGTCGACAGCATCTATTTTGAATTGAGCATAATAGTGTATAATATTAAACGAAGGGGTAACAGTGTTAGAAGTCACTGGAGGTAGTGCCTTGTAGCAAACAGCATAGCCATCGGACCGAACTGTGGCCATTTGGGAGGATCGGGAGGAGCCCTGTGTAGCTAGTGAATATGTAGTCGGGAAAGCCAGAGGCAATGACGAGGGAGGAAAAACTGATGGTGTGGGCAGAGGTGAAAATCGAGCTAATGAGGTGAGTGGGGATATAATTAGATACAAAGGCTGTGGTTGTGGCACCGGAAAGACCCGGAAATAAGGTTGGACTTTAGTTTTGGCATTTGCAAACGAACAGTTGTAATGTGCCATAACACGTTTCACCTCACGCTCCATCTGCCAAACTGGACATATAGCCTTGTCATGAGCCATGTGCTAACCAGAACAGTGCATACAGACAGGTGTATCTGCAGTAGGACAATCTGCTACATCATGAGGTTGGAAACAAGCAGAACAGTGAACACTTTTAGCACAGCAATGTTTATGGACACGTCCGAAGCGGAAACACCGAAAACACTGCAACACAGATTGAACACAAGGATTGACTTTGAAAATATCTTTGAATATTATGACTTCAGACAGTAAGAGCTGCCCTTCAAATGTCAGGCCAACAAGTCGGATAGGGACCTGTTCCGATACATATCCATTAATGACATATTAGGTTAACCTCTTAATGGAAAGAACCTTGTAATCACGATCCAGACCTTCTCGTTTTTAATCTACCGACATATAGAAAGGGATGTCATACACCAATCCATGGCATTGTGCAAGGCTAGACTGTATAGTTACAAACACTTTGGATTTCTTTGGTAAATATGAACCCATAAACTGATTGGCTACAAGACCAGAAGTAAAAGTAATTTTCAATTTAGCTGGGGCTGCTCGTTGGATATGTAAAATATCTCATTTGGGATTAAGTTTGCGAACTAAATAAATTGGGTGTAGATTGCCAATATTTGTGTCTTGCGGCTCAATAGAAAACAACAAAGGGATCTGTAGTATCCCGAGGATAGCATACTTGGGGAATGTTAACCTGACTTGCAGAATTGAGAGTCTTCATCAAAGAGCCATCAATCCCTACACAATTAGTTTTTGCCTGATGACCATCATTATGAACTTGCCTAACTGATAATTTCCTCTTGTGCACAGTTTGTTCATCGACATCCATTGCTTACCTGCGATCAATATTTATGAATCACTAAAACCAATTCGACCAGTTAACCACCACATAATCCCTGCACGCCATCCACAGCAATCCGCAAGGCAGTCATCACCCCACGACAAAACACAAACGAATCGTTATATTACACTCACACACCAAAACACTGTAGAACCCACTATTTACCGCAATTGCCAATATAAGAAAATGCAAAATTTGCCAAAATACATCAATAGATGTTATATTAAAAAACACGACAAGGAAACAAAATTTAACAGATTTTTACAAAAAATGAAAGTAAATTTTACAAAATTAATTTATTAAAAAACAATTTATATGAAAATTCTTATGTTAATAATGGTTACCAAATTTTGAATAAAATGTTTAAAAAAAATTTAAAATTGTACTATTTATGGAGTGACATTAGTCACTAATAACTATTTTTGCTGTTGAAAGCAAAAACAAAGCAGCTTTCCAAACTTTACTCCTTAGCTGTCCCCCAAAAAAAATGTTTAATAAAAGACTCGCAAGGGAAAAATTGAAATGAGTAGCGATAAAATTCGTAATTATATATTAAAGTTAACTTGTATAACAGCTGCTTTGTTGGACATAGGTAATGTTTATAATTTACTTATAGTAAGTAGAGCAATTTATATGTATAATTATGTTTTCGAAAAAATAAAGAATTTGAGGAAATGATCTATATATTTGGAATTGACAATATATACTACATAAGTAAAAAATTGTACACTGAAGTGGCTCCATCCTACGGCAGGCTCTTATAAGTCCATTTTGCACCCTGGTGCATTCCGCGTCTCTCCATCATTGTCCCTTAGGCCGTTCGTCCTGCAACTTTAGCGCAGTACGACGACACTTTACTAAGGCCAAGTCGACCCGAATGCAGCAGTTACCTCTCCTGACTTCTGCGCCAGTGACATGTGGTAGAATGCACACCACATATGCAACTCACCAAGCACCATTGGAGTCAGACGGCCATCCCACTTTCATGCCCTCAAAAGACAATTAAATTAACCTTCAATTGTAACATATATGATCGGGTGAACAGCCTAGCAACCCAGGTGATTCAGCAACGACCCATAAAAGCAGATCAGCCAGTAATAAATTAGCAAGATGTCTCTGGTGAGTGTTTCCCACCATATCTCTGTACGAAGAATGGTGCATCAGTTAGGTCACTACCATTCTCCAACACTGGCTAATGTCTACATTCACCAAATAAAGCCGTGAAACAGGTGTTCTTGTTTTTATTTATGGAGAACCCACTTCACATACGTGTTTCGGGACCTGGCTGACTGCAGGTAAACTTTCAGTCAATAAGTAGCATGTTTATGTTTTGCATTATGTAACACAGGAGCATTAGGGGTGGTTCTAACAACACTACTCAACAGCGACTAAACTTGTGGCAGTGTATAGGGATCTTCACCATGTGATCGATAGCCATACGCACGAATCAAGGGACACTCGTACTTGTTTCTGATAGCAGATAGACGAGTTGGCGTCCTTCAAATTGCATCCTTCAAAATACATCAGGCAAGTGTTTACATTACAAAAGTGTTAAGCATGTGTAGGACACCACTACTCCATCCTCAATATTATCTACGTTGCCACTATTACATTCCCCTCCATAATCAGAGCTATGTTAAAGCGAATTCAATAACCTCTTCAAAAAAATAAAACATTACAATGACCAGTTCTAACCTGCCTCTGTTGTGATGCAGATCAGTTAGTTTATTTTTACTTTTTCTAGAATGTGTCTTTACCGTGGTAAAGTTCAGGATGCAGTAAAACTCACTAAGAACTTTACAACCCGTTTACTACTTATAGTTTTAGTAGTACAAACAGCCAAATGCACCCACAAAACAAGGATATGAAGCGCTTGTGTTTCTGTATGACGACAAAATGGTATACCCTTGTTACCCACGAAAAACCACAGTACAGTATTATCATACAATATGCTCTCAATACACTTTTTGCTTGCCTCGCTTAAAAGTCTATAAATTTAGAGTGGCCATTACTAATAATGATTTCGTCGGTGGTACCATATATTGAACACTTACAATATTGTGTTACAATATCTGACCCCTAACAATCCTGGCTCCTTTAATTTCAGATTCAAAGCACACTTAGCAAAACCAAATTCCAATTTGGTGCTTCTCTGCAGCTCGTTCATAATTGGAAGGCAACAGTCACAATCTCAAATACGATTATATAACAAAATTTATATTCAACTCTCACAGTGATTAATAAAAAAAAACACCAGTAATAACCACAAAATTGGATAAAAGGTCAAACCCATTTGTCTCATGTAGAAAATTATTCCTGTTCACACAACAAACCATAATGGATCTTTCCTTCATCCATAACTTCCCTTAAAAATGTATGTACTATAATTTGCATTTCCAAATCCTAGAACACAAACATTCCCTCCTCTATGTCGCAGCCACAGTTCAAACATTAACATCAAGTGCGTGCATCGCATAGCATATGCACTACCTACCATAAATTCACTCCAGCCCCACAAATTTACTCGATTCTCATTATGAACTTTACTGCAACCAATACATGAAACTTTGAAATAAACACTTTGCAAGCTGTCATGGGAATCAGTAATCTGTCTTGTGTGCACGTCCCAAATTCGCATTCAAACACACCCGCAAACTGTGTGTGTACCACGAATCACCTGGATGTTAGGCCTTATTCACAATGCGCAGTCGGCAGTAGGCGTTCGGCAGTCGGCAGTCGAATGCAATTCACAATATGCAGTCCATGATTTTGAAGAATTGTTTGTAAACATTGCTAGTTTAGTTTTGGAATAAAGAAACACTGGGAAAACGATCTTCTAGCCCCATAATATCCATACACCAAACCCAACCGGAAAGTAACAACTAAAATTTTAAGCAAAATATTGTAAATTACCAAACATAACGTTAATTAAATATTTTAGGGTTATGTACCGGTACTTAACACAACTTGAGACGATCTGTTTGTACAGGTAAATAATGGACAATAATGGTATATTTGTGTTGGCATCTGCTGTATCAGTACTTTCGCTGATTTATCACCTTTCATTATTACGTTTAATATCTACTTAAGTCAACACGCATGCTATCAAAATTCAAATAATAAACAGTCCTGCAAAAAATATTTGTTTACATCATGTGATCGCGAACGCATCATGTGATTGGTTGGAAATTTTCGGCAGTCAGCAGTCGAGCCGTCGAAGATAAAGATGAACCAACTCCGACTGCCCGACTGCTGACTGCCCAACTGCCGACTGCACGTTGTGAATATGTGTATTTTAACTAAGCAACTCATCTCTGACCACCGACTGCTGACTGCGCATTGTGGTATACCTGGTATACGATGCCGCAGTTCTTTATGGAAAACCACCTTTGCCACAAAGGTATTCACGGGCCTCATCGGACGGGTCAATCTGACTGGCCAAAACTGCTAGCCGTGACATCACCCATGTCCGTTCGCCACAGACATCATTTTCCATTGCAGTATATTTCTCACCAGGAATATTCGTTACACCTTTTACCTCGTCAATAATGACAGTATCGGGGCGCAAGTCTCGTTCACTGGACAACTATCTTAGAAGCCCACACTTAAATGACAGACCACATACTACTTGGTCGTCAAATCCAAAATCATGTACTCTTACAACGGGACCGCATCGCTTGTTCACTGTTGTACACCCGAGTTTATCCAGACTATACAAAACAAATTTAACCAAACAGCTTCACATGGCACGCCTCCCGTCAGTTCGTACGACCACACACCAGGTCATCCCTGCCGTATCAGTGGCTGTCAAAATCCTATACCACCGGGCGGACACAAGCACATCCGCACCGCGCGCTGGGTAGCTCATGACTTGACTCACGGCAGACTGACAGCTCGATCACGACTCCGTGTCAGCACACCCGGTGTCGTCATCGCCGACCAGGCAAAGTTTATCGCCCGCCAGCATAGTAAACACTATCACCTTATGCCAACACAGGGCATGCTCTATGCCCATCGCAGTGCTTGATGCGTGCACACAGGTGTTCATTATTACACACAACACAACCACGTTCACAAAAATTAACTCGTCTAGCATCCAACAACCCATGGCTGAGGCAAATCTTCACTACACTATCACAAGGTAGGGTGACGACAACTTACAAACGACAATAACAAACAGAGACACCAAAACCCATGTAAAACCTCAGAAAAGTCCACCCTTACAATAACTTAAGCACCGAAGAAACATATAACAAAGATGCTAAACAAGATAAGAACCAAATTAACAAGTTAGCCCACTGCTGTCACCCAAAATTGAGCCAGTTCCGTTACAACACTGCCTCAATATCATCCAGTGGTCAATTGGGGATACCTTCAGGGGATCAGCAAACTCCCAGGCTACTGGGTGCAGTAACTTTGCTGCTCCGGCAACCTCCCATTAAGCGGTTCCTCTGGAAGGTGGCAAATCCAAAAAGCAGCTTGCGCTCCCTATAGCCTATTACCACACGATTTTCCTGAAGGAAGTTCACATTTTGTCACCAGATGTCTGCTACCTTGCGTAAATCTGGACATAAAATAGCTTTCCTTCAGCAGTTTTTAATAAAACATTAATTTAACGGTTGGAAAATTAAATTTTAAAAAGGGAAGTTTTGTTTAATTTTGAACTTAATTCCATGGTATTTTCCTCAGCCTATGATAATATTCGAAGTATACATATTCTTAAAAATGGTCATTTTATGTAAGTATGTTACGTTAAATTACTATTATGAAATATTTTTCATTCAAATTTGTATATTATATTAACAACTCGTCTATTACGTGTTTTAATATTATTTTATTATGTTGGTCAACATAGAATTGTAATTTGACCAATGATATTTTTTGAGTTTTCGTTATTTGTTTTCATTGTCGTTCAAAATTTCTGGTTTTCGCATGGGTGTGTGTTAGATGTGGAGATGTGGGCTTTCACTTCTTTTATAGTGTTGATATAAGTGTTTGAAATAAGATTTAGCCATAATCTGGTTGTGATAGTTTTTGTTTAAAGTGTAATTGCGGGAAAAATGGACAAAATTAAGGTAGCGATTAAAGTACGCCCATTAATTGAGCGCGAAAATGTTGATGGGTGTGGAATTTGTTGGAACATTTCAGGAGATTCTATTGTTCCCGTCTATCCTAACTCAAACAAGCCTCGAGGAGATCCGTACAGATTTGGTAATGTATCAGAAAATTATCATATACACAGGTTGTGTGGTGTTTTTAATACTATTTTGTTTTGGGTACATCTTAAATGTTGGCAGCTTTTTTTTCCATAGGTGAATTTGTGGAAGATTGTTATTTGTAAGGGTTTTTAGAGGTCTTGATTGTAAGGAATAATATCGAAGTATTCAGAGGTGGTGCTGTCAAAACCAGATAAATTGTAGAGTATAATAAAAAAAATCATTAAAGAATTTTAAAAATGCCACAAATAGTCACAACTGTGGTTCCACACAAATTCTGTGTCATTCTGGTATCCGTAGAGTGAGCAATAGTGAGTGCACAGGGCCGTATAAATTTTTCTGCTTAATTTTTTTTTTATTCCCACCAAGTTCGTATTAGAAAATATGTGTTACAACCCTGAAAAAAATTTGAAACTGGTTGATTGGTGTCTCTTTATTTACACACTTGCATTTTCAGAAGCAGTGTGGTGCAAATTTTGTGTGATCATTGTTTTGTAGCTGTAATTTGGGTAAAATGTGAGGGTGATAATGGCAAAACAATTTTTTGCAATCTTCAACTTTTTGAGGCAACAGTGATGTTATTGTCCTCTCCTATGTTTGTGGCTGATAAAACTCCTTGGTGGCGTAAGGTAAGTTGTGCATACGTACATGTTTGTCGCCGAACCAATGCTGAAACATGAATTCTGCAAGGTAACAGACAAAATGCTGTAACCTGCCATATTGACGAAGACTGCTCCGCAGTTGCACTTTACCTCACTCGTCAAAGCACAGTTTCTACTTTTGTAAATCATGATTCTTGAAACGGTACATTTGGTGAATTACTGATAGCGAATGCAGCAACACTACTCACACTGTGTTTTGCACAACCTTGGATCGTTGGAAGCTACCTCAGCACAAATTTTCCACGTTACCAATAGCAGTAAATTATGCACAGTTTCCCTTTTGTTCGCAGTTCTTAACCTATACTGTCAAGGGCAGCAACATGGGACTTGGCGTAAACAATGATGGGGTAACTACTACTGCTTCCTTAATTTTATTTCTGTACGAAATATGAAAATAGATATCATGGAAACTTGTAATTCAAGCAGGTTAAGCCCATGTAAATCATAAGATAAAATATTCACCCACTCCATTGCCTTTCTGTAGCTATCCAAGAAGGTGTTATTTTGTAGTTTAGATTTTGTGTTTTAAAAATGTAGTCTGCACATTTAAAACGCAACAGGTGTAGTCAAAGCATAATATAGCACAATTAACCTGCAAAAACCTTTTTCCTCAAATGAGCCGCTACTCTTTATAATGATATTTTTGGTTATTTTTCTGTTTGGTTTATTATTTTAAAGTTTATTTAATTAATGTATTCTCTTGGCAGTGTCATTTGGCCAGGTCTTTCTTGGTAGTAGAGTTCCAAGAGAGTATACTGTTTACCTCACTGTTTTAGGCATTTGAGCATTTGCATGTGTCTTGTGTCAGGTACGGCTCAGTAAGTTTTCTGGCTAATGCCTTCATGAAGTCATCCCTTACCGATACCTTTCTTTGCATTGCATTTTCATTGTATTGAAAGTATTTCTGTACTTAGAGATGGTCCTGTAGCGTGGTGCTGACTTGTATACAGAGTGATTCTAAAATCATGGGACAAACATTGAGGGGTGGCAGAGCTCACTAAAACAAACAATTATTCCATAGGAATATATGGGGGGAAGTGACGCGTTGAGGCACAAACACAAAAACATAACTCATTAACGGAAACATAAAATGTTCATTAGCAGCATACTTAACCAGTGATTCCGTACAGTAAATGTTAAAACAATTGCTGGAAATGCGTCCACCAACAGTCACGCATGCTTGGCGACCTCTACACATGGCGTGATTGGCTGACAATGGTGGCGATAGTTGAGGGCAGTCAAACAGTGCGCCAGTAACCTGCTGCATCAGCGAACAAAGCATTTGCGCCCATATATTCCTATACAATAATTGTTTGTTTTAGTGAGCTCTACCACCCCTCAATGTTTGTCCCATGATTTTAGAATCATCCTCCATAAAGAAATTTATACTAGTGAGCAAGAGGAGGTACATGGTGGTGAACCGAGGGGAGTTAAGGACAGACTTTGGGGAATGCATCTCATTTTAAACTGCGGTGGACAGGTAGGGGTTTGGAGAAGGAAATCTGAGCAGTTTTGTTTTTAAAATACTGCTATTAATGTGAATGATGTAATATTTTTTAAAGGGGTTCATTTATAAATTTTGTTACTATCTCAATTTTGTAAATAGCCATTTACTGGGAATATCTGAAAGTTGTTAATGATTGTACTTACCTATGACCTTGACTGTCAAAGTAATTATCAGTTTTGCATCAGTATTGAATATGATATATAAAAGGAAACAAATTTTTTTTGGGTTGTCCTTTACATGCTATGCATACTTTCTCCATCTGTTGTAATTGTTTTGTACTATTTTGTATGTTCTTTCCTCTGCTAAATGAGGAGTTAGGGTAGGGTTTATTTCTTATGGCATTATAATGAATGGACAAAAGGATGAAGTGCCTGTTTCTATCAGTCTCAAAAAATATAATACATTCTGCAAAAAAAAAATTTATTAGGTACTGTAGTATGTTACTTCTTCCATGTCAAGACAATATATTTTGAGCTTGCAGGACTAATGCTACAGTAAGTGATTGCTGTTAAAATGTTACCCATGTTCCTTATTTCAGATTATGTTTTTGGAATGGAGAGTTCTAATTATGACATTTTCAAGATGGTGGCATCTCCAATTGTGATTGCTGCTGTTGGTGGGTTCAATGGAACAATATTTGCTTACGGACAGACATCATCAGGTATGAAGTGCAACATGCTGCATTGAAATTACCTACATATTTTCCTTTTTAGCAATGTTGAGTGATGTTTCGTCTCCACTTGCGTGATATGTTAGGTGGAATGATTCGCGCAGAAAAATTGCTATTGTAAACAAATTTAAAACTTTGTCACATTATTGCAACTGTGTGTGCGTGCACGTGTGTGTGTGTGTGTGATAAATGTTTATATCCGTTAGGGGTAAAAAATAATTTCAAAACTTGTACCTTATGGCAGGTGACCTGGGACACATTCTTGATGCTGTCGAATAATTATTTTGAATGGCATTTTTCCTCTCTCTGTAAAGTTGTTAAGTTAATGTTGATTTTTAAATTTCACACCGGAATATTGAAATCAGTTAGACAGCAAGGCAACTGCTGGAATCATCAGTCCTCCAGAGATTTGTCTTTTGGTACCGTTGTGTGATTTAGGAATCTTGAAAATACATTCTTTTCTGGTTTTATCCTATTTATAATGGCATTGTAACTATCTGAGAAAAGTCTTGAAATCTTAAATGTTACGAGGGCTCAAGAAAACAGCTAACAAATAATAACAAATTTTGCAAGAAAAATTTAAATTGTTAAAAGCAATTAGTAGCATTAAATCTAAGCTAGGCAGTTGTCTTGATGTTGGGATGGTCCACTACTCAAACAAGAAGTTAGTGATAACTAATGAGCCTACTTTCCTCTACATGGGTGCAAATAAATTTTAGCGAAGTTGTTCAAATATTGGACAAGTAGGCGTTGACGGCAATATCATTAGAGATGAAACCAGAAACATGTGAAACAGTCCAAGACATACACGAGTGACTTACCCAAAATTTGAATTCAGAAAAACTCTTAAAATTAAGGTAGCTTGCAACCAACTGCATCAACTTCGGATATAATCAGTCTAATGTTTTGAATGATAGGGTTCACTAAGCTAAAATATTTACACGGCCATCAGTTTGAAAATAAGCGTCTGAGCCACGAAAAAAACATAAGTTCACATGGCCTACCATAACGCCACTTGTGTGAAAAATTTGGTGGAAATCGGTTGATTGGTTTTTGAGATATGGCATAAAAGCTTTATTTTTTTTGTAAACAGGGATATATTATGAAAATGCCTAGAAAGATCTTTGTATGATGTTTCTAATAAATACTATCAGCATAAAATTTTGATTAAATTTTGTTAAATTGTTAAAAATATATGACGATATACCTAAATGTTTACATGGTCGCCATGTAACTTTACATGGCTTCTGTAGTTGTGCAACATTTGGTGGGAATTAGTTGAATTGACCTGGAAATGTTGGAAATGGCAAAATGTCCTGCAAAAGAGGATCTCTGTGTGCATAAATGATGCTTCTAATTAACACTGTTTGCGTGTAAAATTTGGTTAAATTTTGTTGAAAAGTTTTAAAGATATAACAAATTAAACTTAATTATTTATATAAACTCCATTAAAACATGACTGATGCGCATAACACATGTTATTATTTACGTACCCTATTGTAGCAATACTTTGTGAAATTTTTGTATGAATCGGTTGATTGGTTCTCAATATGACATAAAACCTCCTTTGTTCATGTGACGATCTTCATAAATGGACAAAAATGTAGTATATTTACATTCTATGATTGTATGAATACAATATACAAAGTTAAATGTAAATCTTAAATATTTTCGTAAATATAGCACAAATAAGAGACTTGCACACTGAAAAAACATAAATTAATATGGCTTACCACAGTACAGTTTTTTTTCCAAATTTGAAAGAAATCTGTTGATTGTTTCCCGAGATGACATAAAAATGTTATTTATTCATATTGCAATATCTTACAAAATGGAGGATAAAAGAGATTTGATGTTTGTTACATTATATATATTTGATTAGTGTACTCCCAGCATACATAATTAAGTTTGATTTGATTACATGATTTCAAAGATACTTTAAAATAGCTAGATAGCCGCCAATTTGAAAATAAGTGTCGGACATACTTGAAACATATTTGTACATGTCAACTGCTTTTGGTAGCAGTCTGTCAATTGTTTCCCAAGATATTGCACAAAAACTTTATTAATTCATTTAGCACTCTCTTACAAAATTGCGGACAAAAGCGGTTGTTTTCTGGCTTATTTGATACTTGTAAAAGATACTGTCAGTGTACAAAATTTGGTAGAAATTGGTCAAACTGTATGGTACTTATAAAAAAAAACCTAAAATATTTGTATTTTCGCCATTTTGGAAATAAGTGCCTAATTAAGTTTAATTACTTAAATTTATCAGGCCTATCAGTATTACATACCTGCAAAATTTTGCGAAAATTGTTTGAGTAGTTCTTGAGATATAACGCAAAAGCTTTATTTTTTCATGTGGCGGTATCTTCCAAAATGTGGACCAACAATAATATTCACCTCTGAATTCAATGCTTACAACTTGCGCTGTCAGCCTACAAAATTTGGTTTATATCAGTTGAATGACATATCACCTTACATTTTAAAATGGCCGTCGTTTTGAAAGTAACTATCCGACATGGTCGAAACAGGTGTCCTTTCTTAGTACTGTATGTGTACAGAGCGTAGTGAAATTCAATTCACGCGTTCAAAAATTGAAAGGGTCACACACACACAGACACATATTCATACACTCACAGACAGTAAAGTGAACTCGTAAGCCTTTCTTTCTGTCTGAAAGTAGGCCAAAAATGGATTTATCCAAATGCCTGTGTAAATCTGTATGTCAGAATTTTCTATAGCCCAGAGAATATTTGTGAAGAACTGTATAAAGTTTCTATTTTACAAATAAAACGTTTTTGTTTGGAATGGCAGTTGCTAGAAAGTTACTAAAAATAAATTCTTTCTTCAATATAACTGCCGTAAATTGATTAAAAGTATAACAGCCAGAAACCTTTAATTTATTCAAGTTCATATTTGTTGTGCTTGCAGGTAGTTGTAAGGTTGTAGAACATCTCTCAGTTTTCAGAAATATCTTTAATTTAAAGAATGAAATACGCATGTTTTAAGCTCTGAACTAAAATAATACTAAAGGTAAAACTGAAATATGTTAGATATTGATAATTGTGTTTAGTGCTCACTACATTGCTGGACAATAAAAATAGCGCTCCATAAAGAAACTATGAAACAACCACAAAATGAGGTGAATAGTGAGAGTACATGCTGATATGCACATGATCCCACGTTAGTGCGGTTGTATTTGACCACACACCCGGCAGTGGCACTAAAAGTACCGACCAGTAGTCATTTACGAGAGAAACACCAGGCGATATCAATCAAGCGTACAGAGTGAAGGAGAATGCTGGGAAGATGCTAAAGATGTTGCTTTATGCAGTTGATGGACTTTGAGAGAGAGGACTCTTTGGAATGAAAACTGCAGGGTGGTGGTATCGCCGTTATAGCCCATCGTTTGGATAGTTCGGACCATGCTGTTTTCCTATGCTGTTGGGAGCCGTGGATAGGCGAGGACACCCACACACGTAGCGCTGACTCAGGACGTACAAGGTTAACTACCAGTCGAGAGGATCAACGAGTCATGTGCTAGGCATGGAGGGATTCCATGGTGACCTGGTCCATAATACTGGCCAGTGTTGGGTCTTATGTGTGCCCACAAACCATTTCCCAATGCCTTGCGGAGGCAAATCTGCAATCCCAGCGCTCATTACACGTGCTGCCATCAACTCTGCAACAGTGGCTGCTCAGTTTGCTGTGGTGTTAGACCAGAAAAGTGTGGAACACTTCAGACTGATGATGGGTAGTGTTTAGTGGAACACGGATGGCTGGCTGTATGAGGATGGGATTTTTTACTCCCATCCGCTCCCATTTTTGGCCGGGATCCCAGGTGCAATATTCCAGCAGGATAATGCTTGACCGCAGCGTTCAGTCATGCTTAAACACTACCATGGCCTGCCAGCTCCCCTGACATGTCCCCAATCTAGCTTGTTTAGGACCAGTTGAAATGCCAGTTGCTGTTGTACTGCAGTATCTGGAATTTAGAAGACACCATCCAACAGTTGTTGGCCCCGTCTTCCTCAGGACAACATCCGGCATCTGCTGGACTTCATACCAGAAGACGGTTGCAATGTGCATCGCAGTACAAGGCGGTGCAGTGTACTATTGAAAACAACACGACGGCATCCCACAGATTCATAATTAACTGTCCTGCTGTTCTGTTTTTACGATGTGTTTTACAGTACTCGTCTGTATCACTACCTCTATAAAGTTTCAGAACCATCTGATTCATCTTTCTGTTGTAATGATATGGTCAATACAGACTTAAAAAAGAACATTTGGTTAATTTTTGTTTTGTTTTACGAGGAAATGTGATTACTTACCGGTATTTCTGACATTTCGGCTGTGTTAATGTCTGTGTTTGTCATGTGTTCGCTTTTTCTGAAGTCATAGTTAAGGTTGCGTCAGCGATTCAAGATAAAGGTTATTACAAATTTCATAGATGTTCTTTCCTTTTCGAGTCTGTTCTAGAAATTCAGTTGTTTGACTTTGACGCAGTTTGGCTGGTGGGGGAAAGTGGTTGTGATGGGGTTCGCACCGGTGTCCAAAGAGATTCTGTACCACGCCATGCCCTTTATTTGGTTATTTTTTTTGGACCCTGGTGTGAGGAGTAGGGATACAGCACGTGGCAATATAAGCCGTGAGCACCCGCCACCTACTAACAGATTACGACCAGCCTGTGAGTAAGTCACTTCGTTGAGCGTGACGAGTATTGCCCACATTGGCAAGCACCTGTGACCTTTTTCTTCTTTCATCGTTAGTTTTCGACCAAACTTTTATCTACAAAATTATTTCTGCCGGTGTGATAAGTCGCAGTACATAATTTGTTTTTATTTTCTTTCGGTTTTGACACTTAAATTGTTAAATATTATGGTTTGTAACCGCCAGAGAAACATTTTACGATTTTATTTATTTTATTTTCACACTTCGAAACTGTTTATTTATTTTCAGAATATTATTTTTAATGTGTGTCATAATTTGTTATAATTTTTAAAAATTTTCAAGTTTCTGAATGTATTTAATGTCACCGAGATATGTATAATTTTACAATTTAATTTCATTCCTCTTAGCGACTGTGTAGCATATGTAGTAGCTTATAAGTTACTGGATGCTAGGAGAACACACGTGTTAAATATTACAGATAATTTTTCCTTATCAGGAAGTGTAATTTTATTTGTTTAATTTAAGGGATATGCTTAGTACATTTGTAGAACCTGACATACACACTCTACATTCTAATGCGGTCAGTCATGAAGGCTTAGGTCCTATTTTTTTTTTCAGACTAAATTTTGTAGACCATCCATCATAAAGTAGGAGATAATTGAAGAGAGTCGTCAGTTTTCTAAATGTGCGTAGGCGATGGAAGAGGCCCAAAAAGTGCCTGGGAATATTAATTTTTTTAGTTTTTCAAGCCTACAGACTGGTGTTTAGGGGGACGCTGATCGTAAAATAACCCTGTTATGAATTTTTGTTCTGAGGTATAAAGATACGTTATTTTAGAAGTTGTTAGATTTTGATCTCAAACACTTAGTTTAGAGAATTTTTGAATTTTATCAAGAGAAGTAACAAACTTTCCAGAGGTCCTGTCTCCAACTTTGTGTTTGTTACACGACTTCTAGCCGGTGCAAATTTAATTGTAAACTATTAATCGGATTAAACTTTTGAATTGTATTTCCAGATTATTTTAAGATGAAATTTTTGAGAATTACTAAATTTGGATAAGTGCGTTAATTTCATTTTAAGATTTTGCAGTATCACGTAATGCTATCCTTGGGTGGAGAGTGAAACTGGGTCTGGTAACTTCTGAGAGAATATTTTTTTATTTTACATTTTCTAATTAGAGCATTATTTTATTTCTGTCACTGAATAATTGTCTGGTTTTCTTTGAGAACTTCGTGTCACACGTCTTGCTATTCTGTTTCTAATTGCCAAACACTGCAATAAAATTTCTTTTATTAAAACTTATTCCAAGAGTAGAGTTTTATGTAGAATGTGAGAATCTGTGTTTTTTTTAAAATGGTAATGATGTCTACTTGTGTAGCAAATAATTTTTCTTAATTCTACAAGCGTATTTCTGTAGATGTTCTGTTCTAGTAACTTTCAACTACAAGGATCGGAGGTAAAAGTATGTAATTTTCACTCAACTTCTAAAGTTGCTATTATTTGTGTGAAAATTGCTGTCTAATTAATCTTTTTTTTTTCCTAAAAAGTCTCTTTGTGAACTGCTTTACCTTTAATAAAATTTGGAGAAAACTGTCTGACACTTGAATTATTTTTTCTTTTAATGGCACCTTTTAAGTATCATGTCTCTGCCGAGTGAATAAATCAAGCTGTGATTTTCAGTCAGTCTGACCTATAACATTACAATTTTTATTGTCTGGCAGTGTAAGTGTAATTTCAGTTAGTTAATTTCATTTGTCAACAAGTGTTGTAATTGCTTGAAGTACAAATTCTTTCCAGAGATTAAATCATCTGGAAAATTGTTATTGTACGGTTTCTGTGAATTTTATGCGTCTAGTAATATGGATTTTCACCCACACGTGCACCAACATAATTAAAATAGGTTTAGTATAAAGCAAAAGTGCTTGTTGACACCTTCTGTATTTTTGTCGTAATTTTAACCATTCATTCTGTAGAAAATAACCTAGAAACTGGTGTATTTTATAGTTCATTTTCTTTCCACAACATAGCTATAATGTGATTGGTTCAACCAACATCAGTGATGACACACAATGCTAAGTTGCAATATTGTTTCTTTGAAAATCCTGTACATTTGATTCAGACAATTGCTATAATGTGATTATCCATTGCTGTTTCCAACCTTCGGCCTGCTTAGCATTAGAAAATGTCTCCATCTCCTATCTCCCTACACCATTTTTCCTCCTTAATCTGACTCTAATCTTCTTTCCATTCCTGTACTTCAAGGGCAAAAATATTGTGTTTGGTGGGGGATAAAAAAATAACATATTGACTACATAAAAATGAAATACTTACTGTTTATCTCTGCAATGCCTTGTTAACTTGGGGCAAAACAGGCATAAGTATAGAATTCTTAGATTGTGTGCAAGGACATAGAAAAATCATAATCTTACTTAAGACACTTTTGAAAAGGAACATTATTGTGCACTTTGTGTTACATCAGGTACATATTCTGAAAACATTCGTATCGAACAAATCTGCAGGTTTCGTTGGCAGAATAGATAAGTAATGCTGTAGATACTTTGTGGTTGTTCTGCTAGATTCAGATGATCCTGACAAAGCATTGTTTGTTTCCAGGAAAAACACACACAATGATGGGAACCCATTCAGAACCAGGCATTATTCCTATGGCCATTGAGCAAATGTTTGAGACCATAAGTAGTGATTCACGTGATCGACAGTTCCTTCTAAGGTGTGTGTTCATAACATGTTAGTTTTGTGCATGCAAGTGTCACAAATTTGTATGTGTAAACTATGCATGGTTTATTTAGCACTTCTGAAATTGCCCTTTTAAAAAGAAATCTTGGCCATGTAAGTAGTATACATTTAATGTAGGCCACTGACTGCAATGCTTATGTGAAAGTTGACGGTGTAGCAGGAATAGTGGTTTTATGGTATTAATGTCGTACCACAGTTGTAATGTTAAAATGTCACGGAAAATTCAGTTTCTTTTTGTTTTGTGTATATGATAGTAATTGGTATCAGATAAGTGTATAATGTAACCTTATTTGGTCCAAGGTAAGTGTACCAATAGTCATCACTTTCAAACCAAACAATGATAAAAGTAAGAATATAATTTTTGGTGAACCGAGCATCTCATGTGCAGCAAGTCACCTTTGTTTTTTTGGAATGGGCTCCAGTGCAAAGAGAAACTACCATCTTTAAACTGTTGTGGGTTGTAGTGTCATAAATGCTTGACATAACTGCTGGTTGTTAAGAAGATAAGTAATAGTCTTCTGTATTTTATTGTTATAAAATGTTATTTGGTAATGTTTATGTTAGTATCCTTTTCTGATTTACATGAAGTATCACTATAATGAAGAGTTAACTGTGTCATGAAATTACTTTACTATATTCATATATAGTCCATTCACGGTTACTTCACACTTTTCTGAAGCCGGCTGAAGATCTACTTTTTGTTACCGATTACGTATCCTTCTGCTACGTGTAAACATAAACACTGCCATGTGACTTCTACGTTTTAACTGTCAGACACTTAGTTTACTGTTTCCAGATGTTAAAAGAATTTTGTCGTATTTCAAAAAACAATTTCGTAAGAGTGTTCATAATTTAGGCCTATAGCCGTATTTAGGTCAATTTTATGGCTTTTTAACAGTGTCTGTATTAACTATAGTTTGTACAGTTATTATTTTACATTGTCAACTCATATTTGTTATACATGACATAGCACATTAAATGTAATATAGACGTTAATATTTTGCCACGACTGTGTTTAACCCTGTTACAACTGTGGGGGGAAGATCTATAGTATTTAACCTCTTGTTATTCATGTGTTGAGTTATTTCTTTAAAAGGACGGCCTCCTTTGGAATAAAAATTAAAACTAAGGAACGACCATTCTAAAGAACAGACACATTAAATTCAAGCATGCAGCTAGTGTCACTTATTTTTTGTATGTAGCTGCAACTTAAAAGATAGTGGTGAACATGCACACAAATAGATCTACCGTAACTTTTATTTTCATATTTCCAAGTATTGGTACTTCCTGTTTTCTGGGTTTATTAAATTATTAGTTTTAATTGATCTGGCTGGGCGTAGTATTTTGTTGGGATTGTGGCAAATATTCTAATCATAGAAACATAAGCACGTTGCACAATTGTGTTTCAAGCACCTAGGGTGAAGTTACGTAGTTGTAATAAATAAAAAGGCATGACTTTCAAATAATTACTTTCGGTAGTAAAACAGTTCACGGTTAAAACATAAATTTTGCACGTCCAATATTTGCAATCACACACTCTCTATCCCAGCGTGATATATACACGTTACAGTGTATTTATTCCTGCAGTGGAAGAACAGATCCATCACAGCATCGTAACTTGCCTAGGTAGGTTTTAAAAAAACACAATGTGTACAAACTTGAAATGGTAATTTCAAGTATATTTTGCAGGAAGAAAAATTAACACTTCGTTCAGCCAAGAACAACACGCCATGTCGTCGTCATGTTGCCACACTTCTGCCAACTTCGGATTCGTAACCGTCCCGCCATCACATCTAAATATATTATAAATAGTATTCAGACAATAAAATCTGGTTTCAGTTGTGAATTACAAATTCAAAAATCATTATTTTTGCAGTAATAAGTATGAAATTATGCTAAAATTGAAAATATGTATAATTTTCCTGCTATTACTAGCGGTGCGAAACTTCCCGAGAGAAAACGACAAGCTTCACTCTGTCTATTCAAGTTTCTTTCTCGGAAGGAAAAAAAACACCATGTCACTAAGGCCTATTCACAGTAATTTGCTCCGATATTCTTAACTGCAACAATGAAATATGTTTCCTTCAGTGCTACCTAAAAATTCAAATATATCAATAGGCAACATTTAATTTACAAATAGCATACCAAAAAACTAAGTTAAAACAATATTTTAACTGTGAACTATTTCTTACTAGTCTTTCCCAACACATTGCTGTTCTCACTGTTTTTAATTCATATTTAATACAAAATAAATATTACAAGTTATAGAAGATACTAAGTTAAAGTTTCATTTATTCAAGAATACAATACATGTTATATATTTGTGTTGTACAAGTTATTTAAAATACAGGTTGACAAGTTACTCCTAGGGTGATTTTTCAAAGGTTCGTTTCAAAACATCCGAAGAAACCGTGAATGGACCATACTGTGATCGTCGTAGTTTATGACCAGTGGTGCAAATTTATGACAGAATTTGATTGACAACTAATACTAAGATTAATTTGTTACAAATTATAGAAATTAAAATTACCCAAAACTTAATTATCACTAGTTATGCACAATATTAAACATCATTGATGCTGAGACATACATAATTGATATTTTAAAAACTTTGAATTCCAAATTTTACTTATGTTTGTGTGTGATATCCACATGATTACAGACCTCGCCTCTTACTAAAGCAGCGACAGTTCAAATCCTGGACAAGGCATTTGAGATTTTTGGAATTAAAGAGCATGCAATTATGCCTGGCCTTTCCCGGGAGAAGTAAGACTTTTACGTAGTTTGGGGAAATATAAAATTATTTGATAGGGCAATGTAGTTAGTGCAGAAACTGCCACTGTGAAGTCAAAATGAACTAAAAACTGGACTACAGTGTCGTGGCATATGCTAACATGCCACATGATAAAAGATTATAATTCTATTGGAATAGCATAAATATAAATCAAGAATAATGCAAGCAAAATCCAAATAGTAGTCGGTGAACGAAAGCAAAAAGTCCTAGTTTTATATTACAGCACTACGTTGGTGGAAAACGTGCATAACAAGCCACTATAAGAGGATACAGATGGGGCGAGGCAGGGAACAGAAAGGTTAGTGGAGGTAGGCTTAATTTTTTCCCACATGAAGCATGCGTCTGTGTCGACATTGGCTGGCGTGGGGCAAGGAATGTGAGGGGCGCCACATGGGTATCTCAGCAGAAAAGTACAGCGCGCACAAGGAACTGCCCCGCAGAGCAGAAAACAGCTAATGGCTAGTGGGTCAACGACCTTGCTCACACACAACCCTCCAGCAAATAAATTTTAATTGTTTTTTTTTTTTTTTTTTTTTTTTNGTGAAAATTGTAGTGAACGTAAAACCCCTATTGTTTTCAACTGTATTTAGCTACAATATTTTATTGTTCCTACTTTTTGGTCGCAATTTTTTGCATTTCATATTTCCTCAACCTGTCCGTACAAATGAGCAACAAGTCTGTGTTACTGAAATACTGTACTATTTTCCAGAGCTTCATACATAGAAATATACAATGAGAAGATCAATGATCTTCTAAGCAAGAAGACAAACTTGAAACTGCGGGAAGAGAGTGGCCAAGTGGTGGTGACTGACCTGAGTGAAGAGGTTGTGCACACCCCTGACAAAGTGAGTTCTCATTCTACCATATTTGTATTTCGTTCATTTTACTTACAGATCCTTTTGTGATTTCTTAAGATACATTATTTTTTATGTCAATTTGTCGTAATATCAAAACATTTAAAATTGAGTGTGCTTTGAATACACTTATATGTGTCTCTTTTCTTCCTACAAAGTTATACCCATTCTTTCTGATAGTTAATATTCATATTAAAATTGTTTTGTGTCAATCCGGAAAAAGTTTTTCAATAGAAATACAGTAAACCTCCTGTTTTATGAGGTGCCACGGTTCTTAAGAATGACTTTGTAACATCAAAATAGACCAATTTTTGACTTCTAAAGAGATTGCATTTATGGTGTGTGCTTTCAGTAAAGTTCATATTTAATAATTATCTGGCATAAAACCAACATGTTTTTTAAATGAAATATTGATTTAATTCTGTAGACAGACTTCTTCCAAATAAAGTGATACTCTAGAAGCATATAATTACTTGACCTTGTAATGTGGCACTCGCACAGTTATAGCCGGCTGGAAATTACCACTGCTAGCTCAGAGGTAGTAACACGAGACTCCTTAAAAAGGACACCAATTAAATATTAAATAAAGTCAAGTTTCTGTGTATTTGTTCTATACTTTTATTTACCAGTTAAGTGACACAGTTCACAAACGATCGTCAGGTATGCAGAGTACGAACCTTTCACAGATAAACAGACAGTGCCGAACAGCGCCACAATCGTTTACGAATTATTTCATTTCTTAAAAACTTGCCCGAAGAAAAAACAAATGCAGCTACCTCCCACACCGGTGGAGAAATAATTTTCAGCAAGTTCAAGTTTGCCGGTGTGGGGGTTATACGCCACGCCCGAACGTGGCCTAGGCGAGCACTAGTTGACGACTGCTTCAGACGACTTGACTTGATTCAACTGACCTCAATGGTGACAGACACACGTGTACTTTACCTGCCTATTACCCCCCTCTTCTAAGATAAGGGCCTGGCGTGGGCTGCCACGCACGCTCTCCACACATTATCGAAACTGCGTCATGGGAACTTGTCGGGCAAAACTGTCGACGCAGTCTGATAAAAGCTAATCTAATGCTGACGCTTAACAAAAACTCCAACTTTCAAAACTGCAAACGTATGCCCGATAAACGAATCATGGTAAACGAACCACCACTGCCTTTAATTTGAAACCCGATAAAAATATTATGAAGCTTAGCAGAGCTATAGAAAAATGAAACACGTGTCACGAAAATTAATAATACTGTGTCATTACAACCTTCCCTTATCACCTAAAATGTAAAATTTGAGTGGCATGTAATCTTTACAGGGTGGTGAAGCCCATTTTCAACGGTTTTTTGTGGGAAAATCATTGTATTTGTTAGGGTAGGAGATGTGGGTGGTAGTAATGTGGGGATGTTAAGATGTATCTGTAAGAGATTATGTTGATGTTGATCCCTAATATATTTGATCCATAAGCGTGACATACAACACTCAGTGTAACACTGTTGGGTAGGTTGGGTTTGGTGGGTAATTCTTACTTTATTTCACACTTCAGTATTAGGGATATGATTTTGTGGGTAATTGCAAGTCAGTGTTTGGTGTAGTAACACTTTCCCTTTTGTGTGGTGACATACACTCTCGAAATTCAGATGGAATTTCACTCAGAATAGAAGCAGGATCAAATATGAAAGGATTATAGTTACCACGAAACTACTGGGAATAAAAGAATTTGTGTGTGCTTTCAATTAGAATTTATTACTTGGGACAATGGGCAGAAAATAAATGCAAAGGTGTGTAAAGAAAAATTAAAGTGTTGTCTCTATTAAAAATTAAAAGAAAATCTCAAATAATTGATTTAATCTGAAACTGGAGTCTCATTACTTCAAATAAACCACTATCCTTACAATGATTAGTTAAGGGACTGAAAATCTGAAATTATTAAATTAAGAGAAAAAACGAGAAAAAACTTTACTTCTGCTTGAAGACGTGTTCAGAAAAATGCAAAATTATAGTGATACTATTCCCAATAGTTTATCTTCTTCTACGTATCTAATACGTCACTACACATTCCGTTCAGATTAAAAATAAAATTACTGATGCTTGCAGAAACACTCAAAATCACTGAATATTAAAGAAAAGTCGAAGTTTACTACTTTCAATTAATAATTGTCAGGGTAATTAACTGTTCTCGCAGTGCTCCGGCACTAGCGTCAGTCAGTGAGGCTTAGGACCTCAGGTTTATACCATGCTTCCAAAAATAATTACCATCACACTTGCAACTGTATTAAATCTCAAAGAAAAATACTGGCTGTGCACTTTGAATTATATTTAGCAATAAGTAGAGCCCCTCCGGCTTAGTAATTGCATTGGCGTCACTGTGTGTGGAAGGCATCATCATAGACAATATGGCACCTGGCGCTAAGTGGCGCCTTTGCTATAGGTGGCATCTTCGTACACTGAAGGAGAAAACGTAATTTACCAAAGATCCAGCTTATGAAACTTGGAATAGTTTTGTTTATTAAAGCCAGACAAAAGAAGGTTAAATATTATTTCAATTTAATGCACAAAACTATTCCATGTATTATATGTCGCACAAGAATAAAATTTTCATTGTTTTCCTTCATAGTTCATAGATGGATAAATGTTTGCAGCAATGAGAAATATCCTTTCACCACAATCTTGTGGTTGTATTTGATGAGCTGGAGTGTGAATAGGTAGGGAGAGACAGATAGATTAAATGCATGTAAAAAATTATAAAATTCTTGTTTACATTATAATAAGTCTTATATGTTGTTTTTCTTATTGGTTTGTTTACAGAAAATATTGACTTAATGTTTTATTTTTGTTTGCATTTTCTCTTAATGTTTATATATTTTTAAATACTTTGTTTTGATCGCATCTCGTAGGTTTTTCTTTATTTTTGCTTAACTTAACGTAACAGTTAATGTTAATTGCAATCCACCCATCCATTTTCCAGGTTTAGAATTGTCAATTATTTTAACCTTAAATTTTTATTTTTGATTTTTTAAAGATATCTTTGTATTGTATTTAATTTTAATTAATTTTTCATGTGTGTTTTTTTTTTTTTATTTTTTTAAATTGTTAGTTAGGTTTCATTTTTAGGATTTTCAGGAGTTTTTTTTTCTGGAAGTGTGTCAGGTTTTTTGGTAGACATTTTTGAGGTAGAAGCCGGATGTGACGCTTACTGACAATATTGGACCAGTACTCGGATTCCCTTTTGCTTTCCCGTGTGCTGATGTGACTTCTACTATAATTAAATGCCTGCGTCAATTATTTTATTTTCTTGAAATGCCTGCCTGTATACATTCGGACCAAGGCTCGTCATTCACGTCATATGAGCTAAAACTATTTATACTCTCATGAGGAATTGCCACCAGCCATACTTCCGGTTACAATCCTCAAGGCAACGGCCAAGCGGAAAGTTACAATGGTATTACTTGAAAATCATTAATGCTGGTCCTGAAATCAAAAGGCATGAGAACAGCTGAATGGGAGGCTGTGCTCAGATGCATTACACTCACTTCGTTCTCCACTTTGCACTGCCACTAATGCTGCTACCCATGAGCAAATTTTCAACTACCCTCAACGATCTGTTAGTGGCACCTCAGTTCCTATGTGGTTGACTGTCCCAGAAAAAGTACTCGTGAAACAAGTTAGGCAAAATAAGTACAAGCCCATTGTTTATGAAGTATAATTGGATCCTGAATATGCACATGTTAAGCTTCCTGATGGCAGACAAACTACAGTATTTGTACGTTATATGGCTCCAAGGGGAAATTTAGTTAATCACCATAAGGAAGCAGCAAAGGATATGCAATATTCAATTATAAAACTTAACTCAAGAAAATATCTGTGAACACAGGGGGAAAGAGATGAAATTGTTCCAGAAAGTATAATAACAGAAATTGAAGTTATTTCAGATAGTATTCAAGTGCAAGCTTATGTAACTCCTGTTCGAAGATCTAATCCAATTGCAAGTAACTGGATGTGAATGTGGTGAAATGATATTTCTCTTTGCTGCAAACATAAATCTATGAACTATAAATAAAAACAATGAAAATTTTATTCTTGTGTGGCGTATAGATGATACATGGAATAGTTTGGTGCAATAAAGCTATACACAAGAAGGTTAAATCTTATTTCAAATATATGTTAAATTAATTATTGCCACTCCAGTTCTCTGCAAATAAAGAAGTGTTTCAGTTCTCAAGGTTATGAACAATTTCCTGATTTCAAGGTTTTTAATAATAATTTGAGTTTTAAAATAGCATGAAAGCAGTCTTCAAGCTACAAGTGTTACTTTCGACTGGAGAGCGTAAACATACTTAAAGAAAAACAGATGAAAATGCTCTCTCTCGTAGAACCTGGCCACTAGTTCCTGCTAAAAGTCATGGGCCACCTTCTCCGTTCTAGGCGAAGAAGTGCCCTTAGAAGAAAAGGGAGGTAAGGAAAACTATAGCGGACTTGAAACCACTAAAATTTTGGGTGGACTGGTACTGCAGGCAGTAGAAAAGTGACATTGAAATATATTAAAGTTGTTTTGCACAAATATCAGTGCTTTACGAGTAAGTATATTTTATTTAGTAACTTCGTTTAATTAAATTTTCTAAACTTAATTTCAGCATATTGGCAAAACTATGGCAAAGGCAAAAAATTCATTTTTGATTAAATAACTACAAATATGATGGTTCATATAACAGTAAACTCCCGATTTACTGGGGGAGCTTAATCGGGCTGTGACTTAACAATGGAGCCATCAGTCAGATATTGAATAGCTGCCGCCAGTCTAGTGCTGCTAATATCAATAACCCATGCTAACGGTGTTAATTACCAGGCTGCAGTCGAGTGATGCGGTACTGATTAATTTTAATAGTGTTTGGGTACCATATTTACACACGTTTTTAACAGTGAATATGTGTGAAACTTGGGAATATTAGGAATTGGGGTAAATTGTCCAACAGCACATTTTCATTCATAATAATAAAGTATTTCATGATTAAAACTTATGTCTGTTCGTCAAAAAGGCGAGATTGTGAGGTTTAGAGTAGTTCATACATGTAGAGGCTATTTATAAATTAACTGTGGTACAGTGTGTGACTGGATAAAAAAATATGACCTTAACATAAATATTATTTGCGCAAAAATTATTCCATCGCAAACAATGTTTGGTTTTAATGAATAAATAAATAACATTTATTTTCGCTTTGTTGCTGAAGTGGGAAGGGACTCTGGATAAAAAAAAAATCAAAATGGCAATCTGGCCTTAGAAAGGTTTGGTGGTTGTAGGCAGAATCCAAATTATTAGCAAGCAGAATCACTTCACACAAAAATATGTTACATTAAAATATTTTTAGAGCTCGTGAAAAATTTAAAACTCAGAGAATTTGTTAGCATATTTGCATTTTACACATGAAAAAAAAAGTCTTTTCATGGAGGCGTGGTTTCCGAAGCGAGCCGCGCTCGTTGGCCAACAGATGGCAGCGAGGTCGCCTATTTCACTGCTGTGTCGCAAAAGTATATATATTGCATCCTTTAAAAAGTAAAGTTTTCATCTTGTGCTGGCTTAAAACAACTCTGGTTTGAAATATAGAACTTCAAATTAATGTAGAAATATTTGATAAATATTCAGGGATAAATGTGAGATCTCTTCAATTAATATGAAGCATGCATGTGGTGGCATTAGCAGCAAGCACTAGCTACGGCCTATGTAGAAGAGACAAACAAAGCTAAATTATTGCGTATGGTGGTCCATTTAGTTTAAACACCTACACATTATTCTAGTACGGAGTTTGATTTGTTACTCAAATAACAGTTGTTTTGTATCAGTATAAAGTAAATTACATGGACATTTTGTCTACAATCTCCTTCCTTTCTGCCCCCATATTTCTCCGATGTCTGTTGTGCAATTGTAGACTGTCAAAATAGCCAAAGTGAATGTTTCTTGCAACCGTTCACGCATCAATATCATTTATGACGTTGCCACATACTGGCTGTCAGAAAATTGAATTCTTATATTATTGTATTATTTGTTTACATAACGTACGTGTACAGTATGTATGCCTAAAGTAAACATTTTTTCTCCCCGTCACTTTAACAGTGAAATCGGTTATCCGTGAACCCTTAGCCAGTCATTACCTCAGAAAATTCGGAGTTGACTGNTTTGCTGTAATTCTAATAATTTTAACGATAAAACTTTGGTAAGCAAGAATAATGAGGTAGTTTTTCAATTTGTTAAATTTGCTAAAATTCCTAAATAATTTGGCCAATACTGCGAAAAATAACATATCACTTAGCTGTGACTCTTTAATCTTTCTTGTATTGTGCATTGCCTGGTGTTTGGAGGATGGGATATCTTTACTATCACCATTGTTTGGTGCCAAAACTAGTGATAGAGAAGAGGGGGGGGGGTATGCCCTCTTTGATAATCCCTCTGCCTTGGTATTAGTGCAGCAATATACAGGGAAAAGAGCTATAATTTGCGCTTACCTCTTCTCCCCATCCTTCGGTTGCACCACCCATCGCCGTCGCTCATTTACAAATGTAACCAAAGGGAATGCTGGCTCGCAACTGTGTTTATCTCATATATTATTAGGTGGTTTATTTATTAGATCGCTCATGTTTTGTAAAGGCACAATGAGTGATGAAAAAGGGTTGGGAAAACGGCTATTGCTAGCTAAGCGTTACACATCTATGTTGCAGAAAGTTTACATACTGCTGATACACTAACAAAATTTGACATAATTATTTAAAAAATTTCAAGGGAATGTCAGACATCTTATGTTGCTATGCCACTGATCTACAACATGTTAGAACACTAAACATGTATTCATAATAGTAATAAGTGTTGCACTGTCTATATATAAAAAATAGAAACTGTAAAAGAATTTCTCTTTTGAATTTAATGCGTTGGTTAATGGTTACATAGAAATAAATAAATATTTAATTGCATTTAAATATACTAATTAATTGGTTGCAATGAAAGCATCTTGTGTTTCTTGGGTAATGTATTGTTTTCTTTGTAGCTCATCTCACTCATGAAGAGAGGAGAGAAGGTGAGGCAGATTGGTGAGACCAACATGAATGACAGGAGTTCAAGGTCACATACAATTTTCAGGATAGTAAGTAAATTTTTTTATTTTTTATTTTTCCAGAAATTTAATTTGAATACGTTTTGGTTTAAAACAGTTTACAAAATTGTAATCTTATTTGTACTTTCAGATTTAAACAAAGCAAATGATTTCAGGTAATATGGGAGTTTCTGACATCATGTGGTGTAAATAAAGTATATCCTAACTTACCGTATTTAAGTGAATGTGAGATACCATCAGTTCTAAGACACACCCCAGTTTTAATGTTTGAAATGTTTAAAATGTTTTTAAAAAAATTACGTTCATTACGCATTTTGATTTAACACAACCATCAACTTGTAAGGCCTGTGCCTGTCTCCTCTCAAAGCACGTAACCGTGCCCAACCTTGGCCTTGCAAATGCCATCTGTAGATAAACCAGCAGATAAAGCTGGGTTTACAATTAAAAATTAGGTGTTAGGAATTCAGTAACTGAGATTCTCGCACATGGAACTGTCTTCTGGGTTTACAGTTCACATGATAATTCTTAAGTCCAACCAATGAAAACTTTTGACAAGCCTTTCCTGTTTACTTTTGTTCCTAACTTAATATTTTATAACAGAGAAACTTATTTTTGTAAACAAATATATTCATAAAAATGTCCATACACATGCCTTTTTAGTATTTTTATGCTTACATTACTGTAAACAACAGTTCCCCCCCCC